>JAZGLO010000797.1:0-31707 GCA_036873155.1 Biomphalaria sudanica | reverse complement strand
CATGCCATTTAGCATACCTCTACTGTAGGCAAGTCAGTTGGCATACCTCTACTGTTGGCAAGTCAGTTGGCATACCTCTACTGTAGGCAAGTCAGTTGGCATACCTCTACAGTAGGCAAGAAGTTGGCATACCTCTACTGTAGGCAAGTCAGTTGGCATACCTCTACAGTAGGTAAGTCAGTTGGCATATCTCTACAGTAGACATCAGCATAGTGTCTTGTTATTTTATTTCACTGTCATGGTATTTATCTCTAAGAATTCCGCCTTCTGTCAGGGTATTTTTATTGTCATTGGTCATTACATCAGAGCCCAATTCATCAAGAGCTAACTGTTCATGTGTGTTTGTTTATGTGTAAGTTTATGTTGCTTGTATTTACATATAAATTTTTATTGTTGTAGTTATACTAAGGTTAACAATTGTAGTCAAACTGAACTTCCATTAGATTGGACCAATACAAATATTTTTTGTTGCTTCGTTGAGACGTTAGAATTTACCCATATGAACATACCCAATTGAACATACCCAATTGAGCCTACCCAAATGGTAACATGAAAATTACCCGTGGTAAAACAAACATAACAAAAGCTGCACACTTTACCTTCCAACTTGAAAACGTTTTAATAGTCATTTAATCCATACAATAATTGTCAGAATTAGTTTGACACAAAATCATGTTCAATTCTCTTCACTTTGGTTGGAATTGAACTTTTGAAGTCGTTCGTTTTGTTTGTTTCGTTTCCTTTTGTTTTGATATTAAAAAGTAAAAACAAAAACTTTAAGTCCGGAAGAAGAAAAGTTTTCAGAAAAGAAATTATTCTTTCATCCGTAAATCTCCATATTAAGCGAAGTAATCCACTTGAAAGATACGGCTACAGCCTTGGTACAAATACAGTTCTTAGTATTTTAATGTGAGTGGAATTCTTTGTTTTGATTGAAACACCAACAGATGGCTGTATAAGAAAAAAATTGTAGACAACAGCTGAGCATCTCTTCATTCATAAAACGTTTTCCAGCTAATCGCGAGGAACTAGGGAGCAGCTCACGTGACTAGAGAGAGAGAGGGAGGGGAGAGAAGCCACAGGAGACAAAACCAGCTTACAGATGGCAGAATCTCGCCCAGGAGTCTGCATCTCTCGCTAGCACATTAGGAAAGCTCATCCAGGAGAAATAACTCTTACAATATTTTCGAACGAATTTCTGCTTCAGGAGATTTTCTAAAAGTGTCGATCATTTTGAAACAAAAATTAACTAGTTAATTTTCTTAAAAACAGTAGCTTGGCAATAACAAAATAAAAGTATTAAGTTTAAAGAACTTTTCTTTTTCTAGTGGAGCAATAATAACACTAACAGTTGTTGACGAGTATTTCTAATGAGTTTTGGACTCCACTTGAACTGAAGTATATTTATATTAAATTAAATTATAAGGTTGAATGCTGCTATGAGTAATTAGAATAACAAGACAGACGGAAGAACAGACAGACAGAGTTGATATAAGCTTTGTACAAAAGCGTTATACGACAACTGCTTAATGAAACATACATAACAAAATATATTGAAATACACAATACTTTTAAAGTCATATACTAATAATAATAATTTTGAATATTAATATAGTAGCGCATGTGTGTATGTCTGTCTAGGTGGAATTTTGTACACGTTACATCTCCCACTTCACATTCTCGGATGAAGTTTTCACACTTATTTATTGTCTATCACAAACAAATGAACCAATTAGTTTTAATTAATTAATGTTGTTTTAAATAGAATATATTTTAATCTAAGGGGAGATAAACCTTGTGTAGAAAATTAATAATAGTCAACAAAATCTTACATTTTTATAAGTACCTGAATAGCTCAGTGGTTAGCACGTTGGACTTCCATCTTGGTGTCTCACATTCAAACTCCAACAACTTTGTTTAAAAACTGCTTTTGGAAAGACAGCACAAATACCACTGGTCCACAAAAGTGACTGGACCGAGACCAAGCTTCATGTTAGACCTAAACACCTTGCACGTCACAGATCTGTACGACGGGCAACTGCTCAAAAGTTGTGACGTTGCAGGTCAGTGTGTAGGCCTCCTTTGACGCTTGGTCTCGCTTGTACCCTAGGGCACTGAGCATTCAATAGGGCATTGAGCATTCATTAGGGCACTAAATATTCAATAGGGCACTGAACTTTCAATAGGGCACTAAGCATTCAATAAGCAATAAAGAAATTAATTAATGACAAGTAACACAACATTTTGTAAGACTATTCCTCCCTTAAGAATCTGATGAATTTTACAAAGAGCAATTATTTCACTTTTAATAACTAATGCACCGTAGCTTTAAAAATAAATGGAACATCTTTACCACGCCCCATTTCCCCTTTTTCACCCACTAAAACAAAATCCTGGCGAATGTATAAGTCCATCAGAATATAAAAAATCACAATGATAGGCCTATAAAGTCATCAGAGTATACAAATGATAGGCCTATAGAGCCATCAGAGTATACAAATGATAGGCCTATAGAGCCATCAGAGTATACAAATGATAGGTCTATAGAGCCATCAGAGTATACAAATGATAGGTCTATATATCCATCAGAGTATACAAATGATAGGCCTATAGAGCCATTAGAGTATACCAATGATAGGCTTATAGATCCAGACGCCGGTGAACAAAATGTTATGCAACGACTTTGAATGTATTCAACTCTTAAATGAATAGGGCCTTCATGCGTGAATACCCTTTGCCGTGTCTGATTATCAAGATTATCAAGAAGAAATTTAATTTTAGAAGATAATAAATACAAACAAATTAACGGTCAAGCTAGAGTTTTACCGGTGTGGCTAATTAGCTAGTAATTTTTTTCCCAAAGATATAATTCATGATGTCAAGTTTCTAGACAAATCGTTAGAGTCGTTTTCGAGATCCGTGTCCAGTTATTCCAACCATTTCCCTTGAATTTGCAAGCTGAATAGAGGCATTGTAAAAATATTACCAATCGCACACATTTATTTTTGTTAGCCTAGATGTATTTAAAATTAATTAATTCGTGTGAGTGTCTGTGTCCAGCGCCAGGAATCGTACGGAATAACACACGTGGGATTGATTCCAAATCATTGACCCACTCACTATACGCCTGGTGTTTGTAGTAGTAGCTTGTTTAATTTCAGCTTTAATCAAAAACATTTCCCCAAGTTTGGTGTCACACCTACTGGATGTCATCCGGTGTCATTCAGAACCCTGGAACCCCCAGAGGTAATACATATATGTTCTTCTTTCTCTGTGCCTACCTAAATTACTCTCTCTCTCTCTCTCTCTCACACACACACACACACACAGACACATATACGTGTACAGTCCCCCACTCTTGAAAGATGCAGTATTTAAAACCTGTCTCTATTTCTGATCACGTTAGAAACAAAAGGCATCTTCTAGAGGGATCCCACTCTAAGATTCTACACAAGTATAAAACTGATTAGTTCACACAAGTCTCATACCATATTTTGTAGTTCTCGCTGCTCACATTGTCTCTTTTCTTATGACGTCATCTTGGGTAAATAAGGCATGTAATATCCTCTGTACAATGCCATTTCTCAACCAAACATTTACCTTTCAAGAAGCCGAAAAGTTATGATGGATCTATGGGATTTTACTATTTTTCATTTGCTATTCATTTTTTTCTCATATCTTCATTTTCCTAATGAGCACTGTTTGCCACTAAGTGTTCAAATATTGTGACTAACCCTATAACCTAACAGTTGCCACTAAGTGTTCAAATATTGTGACTAACCCTATAACCTAACAGTTGCCACTAAGTGTTCAAATATTGTGACTAACCCTATCACCTAACAGTTGCCACTAAGTGTTCAAATATTGTGACTAACCCTATCACCTAACAGTTGCCACTAAGTGTTCAAATATTGTGACTAACCCTATCACCTAACAGTTGCCACTAAGTGTTCAAATATTGTGACTAACCCTATCACCTAACAGTTGCCACTAAGTGTTCAAATATTGTGACTAACCCTATCACCTAACAGTTGCCACTAAGTGTTCAAATATTGTGACTAACCCTATCACCTAACAGTTGCCACTAAGTGTTCAAATATTGTGACTAACCCTATAACCTAACAGTTGCCACTAAGTGTTCAAATATTGTGACTAACCCTATCACCTAACAGTTGCCACTAAGTGTTCAAATATTGTGACTAACCCTATAACCTAACAGTTGCCACTAAGTGTTCAAATATTGTGACTAACCCTATCACCTAACAGTTGCCACTAAGTGTTCAAATATTGTGACTAACCCTATCACCTAACAGTTGCCACTAAGTGTTCAAATATTGTGACTAACCCTATCACCTAACAGTTGCCACTAAGTGTTCAAATATTGTGACTAACCCTATCACCTAACAGTTGCCACTAAGTGTTCAAATATTGTGACTAACCCTATAACCTAACAGTTGCCACTAAGTGTTCAAATATTGTGACTAACCCTATCACCTAACAGTTGCCACTAAGTGTTCAAATATTGTGACTAACCCTATCACCTAACAGTTGCCACTAAGTGTTCAAATATTGTGACTAACCCTATAACCTAACAGTTGCCACTAAGTGTTCAAATATTGTGACTAACCCTATCACCTAACAGTTGCCACTAAGTGTTCAAATATTGTGACTAACCCTATCACCTAACAGTTGCCACTAAGTGTTCAAATATTGTGACTAACCCTATCACCTAACAGTTGCCACTAAGTGTTCAAATATTGTGACTAACCCTATCACCTAACAGTTGCCACTAAGTGTTCAAATATTGTGACTAACCCTATCACCTAACAGTTGCCACTAAGTGTTCAAATATTGTGACTAACCCTATCACCTAAAAGTTGCCACTAAGTGTTCAAATATTGTGACTAACCCTATAACCTAACAGTTGCCACTAAGTGTTCAAATATTGTGACTAACCCTATCACCTAACAGTTGCCACTAAGTGTTCAAATATTGTGACTAACCCTATAACCTAACAGTTGCCACTAAGTGTTCAAATATTGTGACTAACCCTATCACCTAACAAATGCCACTAAGTGTTCAAATATTGTGACTAACCCTATCACCTAACAGTTGCCACTAAGTGTTCAAATATTGTGACTAACCCTATCACCTAACAGTTGCCACTAAGTGTTCAAATGTTGTGACTAACCCTATCACCTAACAGTTGCCACTAAGTGTTCAAATATTGTGACTAACCCTATAACCTAACAGTTGCCACTAAGTGTTCAAATATTGTGACTAACCCTATCACCTAACAGTTGCCACTAAGTGTTCAAATATTGTGACTAACCCTATCACCTAACAGTTGCCACTAAGTGTTCAAATATTGTGACTAACCCTATCACCTAACAGTTGCCACTAAGTGTTCAAATATTGTGACTAACCCTATCACCTAACAGTTGCCACTAAGTGTTCAAATATTGTGACTAACCCTATCACCTAACAGTTGCCACTAAGTGTTCAAATATTGTGACTAACCCTATCACCTAACAGTTGCCACTAAGTGTTCAAATATTGTGACTAACCCTATCACCTAACAGTTGCCACTAAGTGTTCAAATATTGTGACTAACCCTATCACCTAACAGTTGCCACTAAGTGTTCAAATATTGTGACTAACCCTATCACCTAACAGTTGCCACTAAGTGTTCAAATATTGTGACTAACCCTATCACCTAACAGTTGCCACTAAGTGTTCAAATATTGTGACTAACCCTATCACCTAACAGTTGCCACTAAGTGTTCAAATATTGTGACTAACCCTATCACCTAACAGTTGCCACTAAGTGTTCAAATATTGTGACTAACCCTATCACCTAACAGTTGCCACTAAGTGTTCAAATATTGTGACTAACCCTATCACCTAACAGTTGCCACTAAGTGTTCAAATATTGTGACTAACCCTATAACCTAACAGTTGCCACTAAGTGTTCAAATATTGTGACTAACCCTATCACCTAACAGTTGCCACTAAGTGTTCAAATATTGTGACTAACCCTATAACCTAACAGTTTTCAAAGAAAGGGAAAAGGGAGACTATCTAATCTTGGATTACAATCGTTAATATTTTTGTCCATGTCAGGCATAAAGTGGACACGGCGTAAGACTGGACATGGTATGAGACTGGACACGGCATGAGACTGGACACGGCATGAGACTGGACACGCTATGAGACTAGACACGCTATAAGACTGGACACGCTATGAGACTGGACACGGCATGAGACTGGACACGGCATAAGACAGGACACGCTATGAGACTGAAAACGGTATGAGACTGGACACTACATGAGACTGGACACGGCATGAGACTGGACACGGCATGAGACTGGACACGCTATGAGACTGGATGCGCTATGATACTGGACACGGCATGAGACTGGACACAGCATGAGACTGGACACGGTAGGAGACTGAACAATGTATGAGAGGGACACGCTATGACACTGGATACGCTATGAGACTGGACACGGCATGAGACTGGACACGGTAGGAACTGGACACGGCATGAGACTTGACACGATAGGAGACTGAACACAGCATGAGAGAGACACGCTATAAGACTGGACACGGTAGGAGACTGAACACGGCATGAGACTGGTTACGCAATGAGAATGGATACGCTATGAGACTGGACACGCTATGAGACTGAAAACGGTATGAGACTGGACACTGCATGAGACTGGACACGGCATGAGACTGGACACGGCATGAGACTGGACACGCTATGAGACTGGATGCGCTATGATACTGGACACGGCATGAGACTGGACACGGCATGACACTGGACACGGTAGGAGACTGAACAATGTATGAGAGGGACACGCTATAAGACTGAACACAGCATGAGACTGCACACGGCATGAGACTGGACACGGTAGGAGACTGGACACGGCATGAGACTGAACACGCTATGAGACTGGATGCGCTATGATACTGGACATGGCATGAGACTGGACACGGCATGAGACTAAACACGGTAGGAGACTGAACAATGTATGAGAGGGACACGCTATAAGACTGAACACGGCATGAGACTGGACACGGTAGGAGACTGAACAATGTATGAGAGGGACACGCTATAAGACTGAAAATGGCATGAGACTGGACACGGCATGAGACTGGACACGGTAGGAGACTGGACACGGCATGAGAGGGACACGCTACGACACTGGATACGCTATGAGACTGGACACGGTAGGAGACTTGAAGCGGCATGAGACTTGACACGGCATGAGACTGGGCACGGCTTGAGACTGGACATAGCATGAGACTGGACACGGCATGAGACTGGACACGCTATGAGACTGGATACGCTATGAGACTGGACACGGCATAAGACTGATAGCTTTACTCTAAATAACGATGAGTCACACCATATATTTTGACTTTTGTGTTTGGTCTATCCCGAGGGATGGAACGGAATGAACAGATTGGTATTGTAGAGGAGAATGTGGTGTTGTAGATTAATTGTGGAAAACAAAGTCATAGATTAGTGTTCCAGAGGAAGTGTAACTAACAAAGTCATAGATTACTGTTGTAAATAAAGTGTCAATAACAAAGTCATAAATTAGTGTTCCGAAGGAAGTGTGGCTAACAAAATTATAGATTAGTGTTCCAGAGGAAGTGTGGCTAACAAAGTCAAAGATTACTGTTGTAGATAAAGTGTCAATAACAAAGTCATAGATAAGTGCTAAAGATAAAGTGTCAATAAAAAAGTCATATAAAGTGTCGAGGTATCTTAAAAATCATTTCAACAAGTTCAAGACAAATGTTTTGTATTTTATATTTTGTTTTTTTAAGCACATCGGCACAATTTAGACCATGTCGTGGCCATAATCCCTCAGGGTTATTCTCCCTTAATATTTCATGAGCTAAATTTTACAGTCACTAAAGATAAGGTCTATTCACAGTTAAGATAGTTTAAAAAAATGTTATTTATATTGCTAAGAGTCATTTATGTCTTTAATGTCATGGTCAGTTACTGATGTCTTAAGTTTCAATATGAGTCTAGTTCTTAAAGTATAGTGATCTAGTTCTTTAAGTAAGTTGATCTAGCTCTAAAAGTGTGGCATTTTACGTCTCGAGAGACTATCTTTTCCCTTTGGAACTTCTTGTGTGACTAAAGAGGCCAATCCTTGATACACAGCTGCGATCGCAGGTTGGGCATATGTGATCACCATGCGCCATTGCATTATCACCCTTCTATCTGCTTCTGTATTGAATGGCATCTGCAATCCGAGACCGTTCCTTTATGCTCTCTCCATGTAGGTCTATTCAGTGCTACTTTTACCAAGCTGCTAGTGTCGATTTTAAAGAGCTTCATGTCAAGTTTGCATACATCCGTATAACGTAAAAGTGGGCGACCAGCGGCTCTCCTGCCTTCTATTTGATCGCCATACATGTATGTCTTGGAAAGTCGACCTACTGGGATTCTACGAACGTGGCCAAGCCAGCAAAGGCGTCTGCTGCTGATAACAAAGCGGATGTCCTGACATCCTGCTCTTCATAGCACTTCCTCATTGGTTATCTTGCCACCGTTTTTTAAAAGCTCTAAAATTAGGCCTAAATTAATTTAGCTCTAAAAGTAAATTTGTTTATCTATAAAAGTAATTTTATCTAGTTCTTTAAGTTGATCTAGGTAAAATAGTAAGTTAATTTAGATCTAACAGTAAGTTGTTAATCTAGTTCTAAAAGTGAGTTGATCTAGTTCTAAAAGTGAGTTGATCTAGTTCTAAAAGTAAGTTGATCTAGTTCTAAAAGTGAGTTAATCTAGTTCTAAAAGTGAGTTGATCTAGTTCTAAAAGTGAGTTGATCTAGTTCTAACAGTGAGTTGATCTAGTTCTAAAAGTGAGTTAATCTAGTTCTAAAAGTAAGTTGATCTAGTTCTAAAAGTGAGTTAATCTAGTTCTAAAAGTGAGTTGATCTAGCTCTAAAAGTGAGTTGATCTAGCTCTAAAAGCAACATGTTCTAGTTCTTAAAGTGAGTTGATCTAGTTCTAAAAGTGAGTTGATCTAGTTCTAACAGTGAGCTGATCTAGTTCTAAAACTAAGTTGATCTAGTTCTAAAGTTGAGTTGATCTAGTTCTAAAAGAGAGTAAATCTAGTTATAAAAGTGAGTTGATCTAGTTCTAAAAGTGAGTTGATCTAGCTCTAAAAGTGAGTTGATCATGTTCTTAAAGTGAGTTGAGCTAGCTCTAAAAGTGAGTTGATCTAGTTCTAAAAGTAAGTTGATCTAGTTCTAAAAGTGAGTTGATCTAGTTCTAAAAGTGAGTTGATCTAGCTCTAAAAGTGAGTTGATCTAGCTCTAAATATGAGTTGATCTAGTTCTAAAAGTGAGTTAATCTAGTTCTAAATGTGAGTTGATCTATTTCTAATGTGAGTTTATCTAGTTCTAAAAGTGAGTTGAGCTAGCTCTAAAAGTGAGTTGATTTAGTTCTAAAAGTGAGTTGATCTAGCTCTAAAAGTGAGTTGATCTAGTTCTAAAAGTAAGTTGATCTAGCTCTAAAAGTTAGTTGATCTAGCTCTAAATGTAAGTTGATCTAGTTCTAAAAATGAGTTAATCTAGTTCTAAATGTGAGTTGATCTAGTTCTAATAGTGAGTTGATCTAGTTCTAAAAGAGAGTTGATCTAGCTCTAAAAGTGAGTTGAACTAGCTCTAAAAGTGAGTTGATCTATTTCTAATGTGAGTTTATCTAGTTTTAAAAGTGAGTTAAACTAGCTCTAAAAGTGAGTTGATCTAGTTCTAAAAGTTAGTTGATCTAGCTCTAAAAGTTAGTTGATCTAGCTCTAAAAGTAAGTTGATCTAGTTCTAAAAGTGATTTGATCTAGTTCTAAAAGTGAGTTGATCTAGTTCTCAAAGTGAGTTAATCTAGCTCTAAAAGTGAGTTGATCTTGTTCTAAAAGTAAGTTGATCTAGTTCTAAAAGTGAGTTGATCTAGTTCTAATAGTGAGTTGATCTAGTTCTAAAAGTGAGTTGATCTAGTTCTCAAAGTGAGTTGATCTATCACAAAAACTGAGTTGATCTAGCTCTAAAAGTGAGATGATCCAATTCTAAAAAATATTTGATCTAGCTCTAAAAGTGAATTGATCAAGTTCTAAAAGTGAGTTGATCTATTTCTAAAAGTTAATTTATCTAGTTCTAAAAGTGTGTTGATCTAGTTCTCAAAGTGAGTTTATCTATCACAAAAAGTGAGTTGATCTAGTTCTAAAAGTGAGTTGATCTAGTTCTAAAAGTGTGTTGATCTAGTTCTTAAAGTAAGTTGATCTAGCTCTAAAAGTGAGTTGATCTAGTTTTAAAAGTGAGTTGATCTAGTTCTCAAAGTGAGCTGATCTAGTTCTAAAACTAAGTTGATCTAGTTCTAAAGTTGAGTTGATCTAGTTCTAAAAGTGAGTAAATCTAGTTATAAAAGTGAGTTGATCTAGTTCTAAAAGTGAGTTGATCTAGCTCTAAAAGTGAGTTGATCATGTTCTTAAAGTGAGTTGAGCTAGCTCTAAAAGTGAGTTGATCTAGTTCTAAAAGTGAGTTGATCTAGCTCTAAAAGTGAGTTGATCTAGTTCTAAAAGTTAGTTGATCTAGCTCTAAAAGTGAGTTGATCTAGCTCTAAATGTGAGTTGATCTAGTTCTAAAAGTGAGTTAATCTAGTTCTAAATGTGAGTTGATCTAGTTCTAATAGTGAGTTGATCTAATTCTGAAAAAGAGTTGATCTAGCTCTAAAAGTGAGTTGAACAAGCTCTAAAAGTGAGTTGATCTATTTCTAATGTGAGTTTATCTAGTGCTAAAAGTTAGTTAAACTAGCTCTAAAAGTGAGTTGATCTAGTTCTAAAAGTGAGTTGATCTAGTTCTAAAAGTGAGATGATCTTGTTCTAAAAGTTAGTTGATCTAGCTCTAAAAGTAAGTTGATCTAGTTCTAAAAGTGAGTTGATCTAGCTCTAAAAGTGAGTTGATCTTGTACTAAAAGTGAGTTGATCTAGTTCTAAAAGTGAGTTGATCTAGTTCTCAAAGTAAGTTGATCTAGTTCTAAAAGTGAGTTGATCTAGTTCTCAAAGTGAGTTGATCTATCACAAAAACTGAGTTGATCTAGCTCTAAAAGTGAGATAATCCAATTCTAAAAAATATTTGATCTAGCTCTAAAAGTGAATTGATCTAGTTCTAAAAGTGAGTTGATCTATTTCTAAAAGTTAGTTGATCTAGTTCTAAAAGTGTGTTGATCTAGTTCTAAAAGTGAGTTGATCTAGTTCTAAATGTGAGGTAATCTAGTTTTAAAAGTGAGTTGATCTAGTTCTCAAAGTGAGTTTATCTATCACAAAAAGTGAGTTGATCTAGTTCTAAAAGTGAGTTGATCTAGTTCTAAAAGTGTGTTGATCTAGTTCTTAAAGTAAGTTGATCTAGCTCTAAAAGTAAGTTGATCTAGTTCTTAAAGTGAGTTGATCTAGCTCTAAAAGTGAGTTAATCTTGTTTTAGAAGTGAGTTGATCTAGTTCTCAAAGCTAGTTGATCTATCACAAAAACTGAGTTGATCTAGTTCTTAAAGTAAGTTGATCTAGCTCTAAAAGTTAGTTGATGTAACTCTAAAAGTGAGTTGATCTAGCTCTAAAAGTGAGTTGATCTAGCTTTAAATGTGAGCTGATCTAGTTCTAAAAGTGAGTTGATCTAGTTCTAAAAGTGAGTTGATTTAGTTCTAAAAGTGAGTTGATCTACCCTAAAAGTGAGTTGATCTAGTTCTAAAAGTGAGTTGATCTAGTTCTAAAAGTGAGTTAATCTAGTTCTAAAAGTGAGTTCATCTAGTTCTAAAAGTGAGTTGATCTAGCTCTAAAAAAGAGTTCATGTAGCTCTAAAAGTGAGTTTATGTTGCTGTAAAAGTGAGTTGATGTAGCTCTAAATGTGAGTTGATCTAGTTCTAAAAGTGAGTTGATCTAGTTCTAAAAGTGAGCTGATCTAGTTCTAAAAGTGAGTTGATCTTATTCTAAAAGTGAGTTGATCTAGCTCTAAAAGTGAGTTGATCTAGTTCTAAAAGTGAGTTGATCTAGCTCTAAAAGTGAGTTGATCTTGTACTAAAAGTGAGTTGATCTAGTTCTAAAAGTGAGTTGATCTAGTTCTCAAAGTAAGTTGATCTAGTTCTAAAAGTGAGTTGATCTAGTTCTCAAAGTGAGTTGATCTATCACAAAAACTGAGTTGATCTAGCTCTAAAAGTGAGATAATCCAATTCTAAAAAATATTTGATCTAGCTCTAAAAGTGAATTGATCTAGTTCTAAAAGTGAGTTGATCTATTTCTAAAAGTTAGTTGATCTAGTTCTAAAAGTGTGTTGATCTAGTTCTAAAAGTGAGTTGATCTAGTTCTAAATGTGAGGTAATCTAGTTTTAAAAGTGAGTTGATCTAGTTCTCAAAGTGAGTTTATCTATCACAAAAAGTGAGTTGATCTAGTTCTAAAAGTGAGTTGATCTAGTTCTAAAAGTGTGTTGATCTAGTTCTTAAAGTAAGTTGATCTAGCTCTAAAAGTAAGTTGATCTAGTTCTTAAAGTGAGTTGATCTAGCTCTAAAAGTGAGTTAATCTTGTTTTAGAAGTGAGTTGATCTAGTTCTCAAAGCTAGTTGATCTATCACAAAAACTGAGTTGATCTAGTTCTTAAAGTGAGATAATCCAATTCTAAAAAATATTTGATCTAGCTCTAAAAGTGAATTGATCTAGTTCTAAAAGTGAGTTGATCTATTTCTAAAAGTTAGTTGATCTAGTTCTAAAAGTGTGTTGATCTAGTTCTAAAAGTGAGTTGATCTAGTTCTAAATGTGAGGTAATCTAGTTTTAAAAGTGAGTTGATCTAGTTCTCAAAGTGAGTTTATCTATCACAAAAAGTGAGTTGATCTAGTTCTAAAAGTGAGTTGATCTAGTTCTAAAAGTGTGTTGATCTAGTTCTTAAAGTAAGTTGATCTAGCTCTAAAAGTAAGTTGATCTAGTTCTTAAAGTGAGTTGATCTAGCTCTAAAAGTGAGTTAATCTTGTTTTAGAAGTGAGTTGATCTAGTTCTCAAAGCTAGTTGATCTATCACAAAAACTGAGTTGATCTAGTTCTTAAAGTAAGTTGATCTAGCTCTAAAAGTTAGTTGATGTAACTCTAAAAGTGAGTTGATCTAGCTCTAAAAGTGAGTTGATCTAGCTTTAAATGTGAGCTGATCTAGTTCTAAAAGTGAGTTGATCTAGTTCTAAAAGTGAGTTGATTTAGTTCTAAAAGTGAGTTGATCTACCCTAAAAGTGAGTTGATCTAGTTCTAAAAGTGAGTTGATCTAGTTCTAAAAGTGAGTTAATCTAGTTCTAAAAGTGAGTTCATCTAGTTCTAAAAGTGAGTTGATCTAGCTCTAAAAAAGAGTTCATGTAGCTCTAAAAGTGAGTTTATGTTGCTGTAAAAGTGAGTTGATGTAGCTCTAAATGTGAGTTGATCTAGTTCTAAAAGTGAGTTGATCTAGTTCTAAAAGTGAGCTGATCTAGTTCTAAAAGTGAGTTGATCTTATTCTAAAAGTGAGTTGATCTAGCTCTAAAAGTGAGTTGATCTAGTTCTAAAAGCTAGTTGATCTAGTTCTAAAAAAGTTGATCTAGTTCTAAAAGTGAGTTGATCTAGTTTGAAAAGTGAGTTGATCTAGTTCTAAAAGTGAGTTAATGTAGCTCTAAAAGTGAGTTGATGTTGCTCTAAAAGTGAGTTGATCTAGTTCTATAAGTGAGTTGATCTAGTTTTAAAAGTGAGTTGATCTAGCCCTAAAAGTGAGTTGATCTAGTTCTAAAAGTGAGTTGATCTAGTTCTAAAAGTGAGTTAATCTAGTTCTAAAAGTGAGTTCATCTAGTTCTAAAAGTGAGTTGATCTAGCTCTAAAAGTGAGTTAATGTAGCTCTAAAAGTGAGTTTATGTTGCTGTAAAAGTGAGTTGATGTAGCTCTAAATATGAGTTGATCTAGTTCTAAAAGTGAGTTGATCTAGTTCTAAAAGTGAGTTGATCTAGTTCTAAAAGTAAGCTGATCTAGTTCTAAAAGTGAGTTGATCTTATTCTAAAAGTGAGTTGATCTAGCTCTAAAAGTGAGTTGATCTAGTTCTAAAAGTGAGTTGATCTAGTTCTAAAAGTGAGTTGATCTTGTTCTAAAAAAGTTGATCTAGTTCTAAAAGTGAGTTGATCTAGTTTGAAAAGTGAGTTGATCTAGTTCTAAAAGTGAGTTAATGTAGCTCTAAAAGTGAGTTGATGTTGCTCTAAAAGTGAGTTGATCTAGTTCTATAAGTGAGTTGATCTAGTTCTAAAAGTAAGTTGATCTAGTTCTAAAAGTGAGTTGATCTAGCTTTAAAAGTAAGTTGATCTAGTTTTAAAAGTGAGTTAATCTAGCTCTAAAAGTGAGTTGATCTTGTTCTAAAAGTAAGTTGATCTAGTTCTAAAAGTGAGTTGATCTAGTTCTAATAGTGAGTTGATCTAGTTCTAAAAGTGAGTTGATCTAGTTCTCAAAGTGAGTTGATCTATCACAAAAACTGAGTTGATCTAGCTCTAAAAGTGAGATGATCCAATTCTAAAAAATATTTGATCTAGCTCTAAAAGTGAATTGATCAAGTTCTAAAAGTGAGTTGATCTATTTCTAAAAGTTAATTTATCTAGTTCTAAAAGTGTGTTGATCTAGTTCTCAAAGTGAGTTTATCTATCACAAAAAGTGAGTTGATCTAGTTCTAAAAGTGAGTTGATCTAGTTCTAAAAGTGTGTTGATCTAGTTCTCAAAGTGAGTTTATCTATCACAAAAAGTGAGTTGATCTAGTTCTAAAAGTGAGTTGATCTAGTTTTAAAAGTGAGTTGATCTAGTTCTCAAAGTGAGCTGATCTAGTTCTAAAACTAAGTTGATCTAGTTCTAAAGTTGAGTTGATCTAGTTCTAAAAGTGAGTAAATCTAGTTATAAAAGTGAGTTGATCTAGTTCTAAAAGTGAGTTGATCTAGCTCTAAAAGTGAGTTGATCATGTTCTTAAAGTGAGTTGAGCTAGCTCTAAAAGTGAGTTGATCTAGTTCTAAAAGTGAGTTGATCTAGCTCTAAAAGTGAGTTGATCTAGTTCTAAAAGTTAGTTGATCTAGCTCTAAAAGTGAGTTGATCTAGCTCTAAATGTGAGTTGATCTAGTTCTAAAAGTGAGTTAATCTAGTTCTAAATGTGAGTTGATCTAGTTCTAATAGTGAGTTGATCTAATTCTGAAAAAGAGTTGATCTAGCTCTAAAAGTGAGTTGAACTAGCTCTAAAAGTGAGTTGATCTATTTCTAATGTGAGTTTATCTAGTGCTAAAAGTAAGTTAAACTAGCTCTAAAAGTGAGTTGATCTAGTTCTAAAAGTGAGTTGATCTAGCTCTAAAAGTTAGTTTATCTAGCTCTAAAAGTAAGTTGATCTAGTTCTAAAAGTGAGTTGATCTAGTTCTAAAAGTGAGTTGATCTTGTTCTAAAAGTTAGTTGATCTAGCTCTAAAAGTAAGTTGATCTAGTTCTAAAAGTGAGTTGATCTAGCTCTAAAAGTGAGTTGATCTTGTACTAAAAGTGAGTTGATCTAGTTCTAAAAGTGAGTTGATCTAGTTCTTAAAGTAAGTTGATCTAGTTCTAAAAGTGAGTTGATCTAGTTCTCAAAGTGAGTTGATCTATCACAAAAAACTGAGTTGATCTAGCTCTAAAAGTGAGATAATCCAATTCTAAAAAATATTTGATCTAGCTCTAAAAGTGAATTGATCTAGTTCTAAAAGTGAGTTGATCTATTTCTAAAAGTTAGTTGATCTAGTTCTAAAAGTGTGTTGATCTAGTTCTAAAAGTGAGTTGATCTAGTTCTAAATGTGAGGTAATCTAGTTTTAAAAGTGAGTTGATCTAGTTCTCAAAGTGAGTTTATCTATCACAAAAAGTGAGTTGATCTAGTTCTAAAAGTGAGTTGATCTAGTTCTAAAAGTGTGTTGATCTAGTTCTTAAAGTAAGTTGATCTAGCTCTAAAAGTAAGTTGATCTAGTTCTTAAAGTGAGTTGATCTAGCTCTAAAAGTGAGTTAATCTTGTTTTAGAAGTAAGTTGATCTAGTTCTCAAAGTGAGTTGATCTATCACAAAAACTGAGTTGATCTAATTCTTAAAGTAAGTTGATCTAGCTCTAAAAGTTAGTTGATGTAACTCTAAAAGTGAGTTGATCTAGCTCTAAAAGTGAGTTGATCTAGCTTTAAATGTGAGCTGATCTAGTTCTAAAAGTGAGTTGATCTAGTTCTAAAAGTGAGTTGATTTAGTTCTAAAAGTGAGTTGATCTACCCTAAAAGTGAGTTGATCTAGTTCTAAAAGTGAGTTGATCTAGTTCTAAAAGTGAGTTAATCTAGTTCTAAAAGTGAGTTCATCTAGTTCTAAAAGTGAGTTGATCTAGCTCTAAAAGTGAGTTGATGTAGCTCTAAAAGTGAGTTTATGTTGCTGTAAAAGTGAGTTGATGTAGCTCTAAATGTGAGTTGATCTAGTTCTAAAAGTGAGTTGATCTAGTTCTAAAAGTGAGTTGATCTAGTTCTAAAAGTGAGCTGATCTGGTTCTAAAAGTGAGTTGATCTTATTCTAAAAGTGAGTTGATCTAGCTCTAAAAGTGAGTTGATCTAGTTCTAAAAGTGAGTTGATCTAGTTCTAAAAGGGAGTTGATCTAGTTCTAAAAAAGTTGATCTAGTTCTAAAAGTGAGTTGATCTAGTTTGAAAAGTGAGTTGATCTAGTTCTAAAAGTGAGTTAATGTAGCTCTAAAAGTGAGTTGATGTTGCTCTAAAAGTGAGTTGATCTAGTTCTATAAGTGAGTTGATCTAGTTTTAAAAGTGAGTTGATCTAGCCCTAAAAGTGAGTTAATCTAGTTCTAAAAGTGAGTTGATCTAGTTCTAAAAGTGAGTTAATCTAGTTCTAAAAGTGAGTTCATCTAGTTCTAAAAGTGAGTTGATCTAGCTCTAAAAGTGAGTTGATGTAGCTCTAAAAGTGAGTTTATGTTGCTGTAAAAGTGAGTTGATGTAGCTCTAAATATGAGTTGATCTAGTTCTAAAAGTGAGTTGATCTAGTTCTAAAAGTGAGTTGATCTAGTTCTAAAAGTGAGCTGATCTAGTTCTAAAAGTGAGTTGATCTTATTCTAAAAGTGAGTTGATCTAGCTCTAAAAGTGAGTTGATCTAGTTCTAAAAGTGAGTTGATCTAGTTCTAAAAGTGAGTTGATCTTGTTCTAAAAAAGTTGATCTAGTTCTAAAAGTGAGTTGATCTAGTTTGAAAAGTGAGTTGATCTAGTTCTAAAAGTGAGTTAATGTAGCTCTAAAAGTGAGTTGATGTTGCTCTAAAAGTGAGTTGATCTAGTTCTATAAGTGAGTTGATCTAGTTCTAAAAGTAAGTTGATCTAGTTCTAAAAGTGAGTTGATCTAGCTTTAAAAGTAAGTTGATCTAGTTTTAAAAGTGAGTTGATCTAGTTCTCAAAGTGAGTTGATCTATCACAAAAAGTGAGTTGATCTAGCTTTAAAAATGAGATGATCCAATTCTAAACATGAGTTGATCTAGCTCTAATAGTGAGATGATCTAGTTCAAAAAGTGAGTTGATCTAGTTCTAATAGTGAGTTGATCTAGTTCTAAAAGTGAGTTGATATAGCTCTAAAAGTGAGTTGAACTAGGTCTAAAAGTGAGTTGATCTAATTCTAATGTGAGTTTATCTAGTTCTAAAAGTGAGTTGAACTAGCTCTAAAAGTGAGTTGATCTAATTCTAAAAGTGAGTTGATCTAGCTCTAAAAGTGAGTTTATCTAGCTCTAAAAGTAAGTTGATCTAGTTCTAAAAGTGAGTTAATCTAGTTCTAAATGTAAGTTGATCTAGTTCTAAAAGTGAGTTGATCTAGTTCTAAAAGTGAGTTGATCTAGCTCTAAAAGTGAGTTGATTTAGCTCTAAATGTGAGTTGATCTAGTTCTAAAAGTGAGTTAATCTAGTTTTAAAAGTAAGTTGATCTAGTTCTAATAGTGAGTTGATCTAGTTCTAAAAAAGAGTTGATTTAGCTCTAAAAGTGAGTTGAACTAGCTCTAAAAGTGAGTTGATCTAGTTCTCAAAGTGAGTTAATCTAGCTCTAAAAGTGAGTTGATCTTGTTTTAAAAGTGAGTTGATCTAGTTACAACAGTGAGTTGATCTAGCTCTAAAAGTGAGTTGATCTAGTTCTAAAAGTGAGTTGATCTAGTTCTCAAAGTGAGTTGATCTATCACAAAAACTGAGTTGATCTAGCTCTAAAAGTGAGATGATCCAATTCTAAAAAATATTTGATCTTGCTCTAAAAGTGAATTGATCTAGTTCTAAAAGTGAGTTAATCTATTTCTAAAAGTGAGTTGATCTATTTCTAAAAGTTAGTTGATCTAGTTCTAAGAGTGTGTTAATCTAGTTCTAAAAGTGAGTTGATCTAGCTCTAAAGATGAGTTGATCTAGTTTTAAAAGTGAGTTGATCTAGTTCTAAATGTGAGGTAATCTAGTTTTAAAAGTGAGTTGATCTAGTTCTAAAAGTGAGTTGATGTAGCTCTAAAAGTGAGTTTATGTTGCTGTAAAAGTGAGTTGATGTAGCTCTAAATGTGAGTTGATCTAGTTCTAAAAGTGAGTTGATCTAGTTCTAAAAGTGAGTTGATCTAGTTCTAAAAGTGAGCTGATCTAGTTCTAAAAGTGAGTTGATCTTATTCTAAAAGTGAGTTGATCTAGCTCTAAAAGTGAGTTGATCTAGTTCTAAAAGTGAGTTGATCTAGTTCTAAAAGGGAGTTGATCTAGTTCTAAAAAAGTTGATCTAGTTCTAAAAGTGAGTTGATCTAGTTTGAAAAGTGAGTTGATCTAGTTCTAAAAGTGAGTTAATGTAGCTCTAAAAGTGAGTTGATGTTGCTCTAAATGTGAGTTGATCTAGTTCTATAAGTGAGTTGATCTAGTTTTAAAAGTGAGTTGATCTAGCCCTAAAAGTGAGTTGATCTAGTTCTAAAAGTGAGTTGATCTAGTTCTAAAAGTGAGTTAATCTAGTTCTAAAAGTGAGTTCATCTAGTTCTAAAAGTGAGTTGATCTAGCTCTAAAAGTGAGTTGATGTAGCTCTAAAAGTGAGTTTATGTAGCTGTAAAAGTGAGTTGATGTAGCTCTAAATATGAGTTGATCTAGTTCTAAAAGTGAGTTGATCTAGTTCTAAAAGTGAGTTGATCTAGTTCTAAAAGTGAGTTGATCTAGTTCTAAAAGTGAGCTGATCTAGTTCTAAAAGTGAGTTGATCTTATTCTAAAAGTGAGTTGATCTAGCTCTAAAAGTGAGTTGATCTAGTTCTAAAAGTGAGTTGATCTAGTTCTAAAAGTGAGTTGATCTAGTTTGAAAAGTGAGTTGATCTAGTTCTAAAAGTGAGTTAATGTAGCTCTAAAAGTGAGTTGATGTTGCTCTAAAAGTGAGTTGATCTAGTTCTATAAGTGAGTTGATCTAGTTCTAAAAGTAAGTTGATCTAGTTCTAAAAGTGAGTTGATCTAGCTTTAAAAGTAAGTTGATCTAGTTTTAAAAGTGAGTTGATCTAGTTCTCAAAGTGAGTTGATCTATCACAAAAAGTGAGTTGATCTAGCTTTAAAAATGAGATGATCCAATTCTAAACATGAGTTGATCTAGCTCTAATAGTGAGATGATCTAGTTCAAAAAGTGAGTTGATCTAGTTCTAATAGTGAGTTGATCTAGTTCTAAAAGTGAGTTGATATAGCTCTAAAAGTGAGTTGAACTAGGTCTAAAAGTGAGTTGATCTAATTCTAATGTGAGATTATCTAGTTCTAAAAGTGAGTTGAACTAGCTCTAAAAGTGAGTTGATCTAATTCTAAAAGTGAGTTGATCTAGCTCTAAAAGTGAGTTTATCTAGCTCTAAAAGTAAGTTGATCTAGTTCTAAAAGTGAGTTAATCTAGTTCTAAATGTAAGTTGATCTAGTTCTAAAAGTGAGTTGATCTAGTTCTAAAAGTGAGTTGATCTAGCTCTAAAAGTGAGTTGATTTAGCTCTAAATGTGAGTTGATCTAGTTCTAAAAGTGAGTTAATCTAGTTTTAAAAGTAAGTTGATCTAGTTCTAATAGTGAGTTGATCTAGTTCTAAAAAAGAGTTGATTTAGCTCTAAAAGTGAGTTGAACTAGCTCTAAAAGTGAGTTGATCTAGTTCTCAAAGTGAGTTAATCTAGCTCTAAAAGTGAGTTGATCTTGTTTTAAAAGTGAGTTGATCTAGTTACAACAGTGAGTTGATCTAGCTCTAAAAGTGAGTTGATCTAGTTCTAAAAGTGAGTTGATCTAGTTCTCAAAGTGAGTTGATCTATCACAAAAACTGAGTTGATCTAGCTCTAAAAGTGAGATGATCCAATTCTAAAAAATATTTGATCTTGCTCTAAAAGTGAATTGATCTAGTTCTAAAAGTGAGTTAATCTATTTCTAAAAGTGAGTTGATCTATTTCTAAAAGTTAGTTGATCTAGTTCTAAGAGTGTGTTAATCTAGTTCTAAGAGTGAGTTGATCTAGCTCTAAAGATGAGTTGATCTAGTTTTAAAAGTGAGTTGATCTAGTTCTAAATGTGAGGTAATCTAGTTTTAAAAGTGAGTTGATCTAGTTCTAAAAGTGAGTTGATGTAGCTCTAAAAGTGAGTTTATGTTGCTGTAAAAGTGAGTTGATGTAGCTCTAAATGTGAGTTGATCTAGTTTTAAAAGTGAGTTGATCTAGTTCTAAAAGTGAGTTGATCTAGTTCTAAAAGTGAGCTGATCTAGTTCTAAAAGTGAGTTGATCTTATTCTAAAAGTGAGTTGATCTAGCTCTAAAAGTGAGTTGATCTAGTTCTAAAAGTGAGTTGATCTAGTTCTAAAAGGGAGTTGATCTAGTTCTAAAAAAGTTGATCTAGTTCTAAAAGTGAGTTGATCTAGTTTGAAAAGTGAGTTGATCTAGTTCTAAAAGTGAGTTAATGTAGCTCTAAAAGTGAGTTGATGTTGCTCTAAAAGTGAGTTGATCTAGTTCTATAAGTGAGTTGATCTAGTTTTAAAAGTGAGTTGATCTAGCCCTAAAAGTGAGTTGATCTAGTTCTAAAAGTGAGTTGATCTAGTTCTAAAAGTGAGTTAATCTAGTTCTAAAAGTGAGTTCATCTAGTTCTAAAAGTGAGTTGATCTAGCTCTAAAAGTGAGTTGATGTAGCTCTAAAAGTGAGTTTATGTTGCTGTAAAAGTGAGTTGATGTAGCTCTAAATATGAGTTGATCTAGTTCTAAAAGTGAGTTGATCTAGTTCTAAAAGTGAGTTGATCTAGTTCTAAAAGTGAGCTGATCTAGTTCTAAAAGTGAGTTGATCTTATTCTAAAAGTGAGTTGATCTAGCTCTAAAAGTGAGTTGATCTAGTTCTAAAAGTGAGTTGATCTAGTTCTAAAAGTGAGTTGATCTTGTTCTAAAAAAGTTGATCTAGTTCTAAAAGTGAGTTGATCTAGTTTGAAAAGTGAGTTGATCTAGTTCTAAAAGTGAGTTAATGTAGCTCTAAAAGTGAGTTGATGTTGCTCTAAAAGTGAGTTGATCTAGTTCTATAAGTGAGTTGATCTAGTTCTAAAAGTAAGTTGATCTAGTTCTAAAAGTGAGTTGATCTAGCTTTAAAAGTAAGTTGATCTAGTTTTAAAAGTGAGTTGATCTAGTTCTCAAAGTGAGTTGATCTATCACAAAAAGTGAGTTGATCTAGCTTTAAAAATGAGATGATCCAATTCTAAACATGAGTTGATCTAGCTCTAATAGTGAGATGATCTAGTTCAAAAAGTGAGTTGATCTAGTTCTAATAGTGAGTTGATCTAGTTCTAAAAGTGAGTTGATATAGCTCTAAAAGTGAGTTGAACTAGGTCTAAAAGTGAGTTGATCTAATTCTAATGTGAGTTTATCTAGTTCTAAAAGTGAGTTGAACTAGCTCTAAAAGTGAGTTGATCTAATTCTAAAAGTGAGTTGATCTAGCTCTAAAAGTGAGTTTATCTAGCTCTAAAAGTAAGTTGATCTAGTTCTAAAAGTGAGTTAATCTAGTTCTAAATGTAAGTTGATCTAGTTCTAAAAGTGAGTTGATCTAGTTCTAAAAGTGAGTTGATCTAGCTCTAAAAGTGAGTTGATTTAGCTCTAAATGTGAGTTGATCTAGTTCTAAAAGTGAGTTAATCTAGTTTTAAAAGTGAGTTGATCTAGTTCTAATAGTGAGTTGATCTAGTTCTAAAAGAGAGTTGATTTAGCTCTAAAAGTGAGTTGAACTAGCTCTAAAAGTGAGTTGATCTAGTTCTCAAAGTGAGTTAATCTAGCTCTAAAAGTGAGTTGATCTTGTTTTAAAAGTGAGTTGATCTAGTTACAACAGTGAGTTGATCTAGCTCTAAAAGTGAGTTGATCTAGTTCTAAAAGTGAGTTGATCTAGTTCTCAAAGTGAGTTGATCTATCACAAAAACTGAGTTGATCTAGCTCTAAAAGTGAGATGATCCAATTCTAAAAAATATTTGATCTTGCTCTAAAAGTGAATTGATCTAGTTCTAAAAGTGAGTTAATCTATTTCTAAAAGTGAGTTGATCTATTTCTAAAAGTTAGTTGATCTAGTTCTAAGAGTGTGTTAATCT
This sequence comes from Biomphalaria sudanica, assembly GCA_036873155.1. NCBI lineage: Eukaryota > Metazoa > Mollusca > Gastropoda > Planorbidae > Biomphalaria > Biomphalaria sudanica. The sequence continues at coordinate 9,100 of JAZGLO010000797.1, read as the reverse complement.
AGTTCTAAAAGTGAGTTGATCTAGCTCTAAAGATGAGTTGATCTAGTTTTAAAATTGAGTTAATCTAGTTCTAAATGTGAGGTAATCTAGTTTCAAAAGTGAGTTGATCTAGTTCTCAAAGTGAGTTTATCTATCACAAAAAGTGAGTTGATCTAGTTCTAAAAGTGAGTTGATCTAGTTTTAAAAGTGTGTTGATCTAGTTTTAAAAGTGAGTTGATCTAGTTCTCAAAGTGAGTTGATCTATCACAAAAACTGAGTTGATCTAGTTCTTAAAGTGAGTTGATCTAGCTCTAAAAGTGAGTTAATCTTGTTTTAAAAGTGAGTTGATCTAGTTCTCAAAGTGAGTTAATCTATCACAAAAACTGAGTTGATCTAGTTCTTAAAGTGAGTTGATCTAGCTCTAAAAGTTAGTTGATGTAACTCTAAAAGTAAGTAGATCTAGCACTAAAAGTGAGTTGATCTAGCTTTAAATGTGAGCTGATCTAGTTCTAAAAGTGAGTTGATCTAGTTCTAAAAGTGAGTTGATTTAGTTCTAAAAGTGAGTTGATCTACCCTAAAAGTGAGTTGATCTAGTTCTAAAAGTGAGTTGATCTAGTTCTAAAAGTGAGTTAATCTAGTTCTAAAAGTGAGTTCATCTAGTTCTAAAAGTGAGTTGATCTAGCTCTAAAAGTGAGTTGATGTAGCTCTAAAAGTGAGTTTCTGTTGCTGTAAAAGTGAGTTGATGTAGCTCTAAATGTGAGTTGATCTAGTTCTAAAAGTGAGTTGATCTAGTTCTAAAAGTGAGTTGATCTAGTTCTAAAAGTGAGCTGATCTAGTTCTAAAAGTGAGTTGATCTTATTCTAAAAGTGAGTTGATCTAGCTCTAAAAGTGAGTTGATCTAGTTCTAAAAGTGAGTTGATCTAGTTCTAAAAGGGAGTTGTTCTAGTTCTAAAAAAGTTGATCTAGTTCTAAAAGTGAGTTGATCTAGTTTGAAAAGTGAGTTGATCTAGTTCTAAAAGTGAGTTAATGTAGCTCTAAAAGTGAGTTGATGTTGCTCTAAAAGTGAGTTGATCTAGTTCTATAAGTGAGTTGATCTAGTTTTAAAAGTGAGTTGATCTAGCCCTAAAAGTGAGTTGATCTAGTTCTAAAAGTGAGTTGATCTAGTTCTAAAAATGAGTTAATCTAGTTCTAAAAGTGAGTTCATCTATTTCTAAAAGTGAGTTGATCTAGCTCTAAAAGTGAGTTGATGTAGCTCTAAAAGTGAGTTTATGTTGCTGTAAAAGTGAGTTTATGTTGCTGTAAAAGTGAGTTGATGTAGCTCTAAATATGAGTTGATCTAGTTCTAAAAGTGAGTTGATCTAGTTCTAAAAGTGAGTTGATCTAGTTCTAAAAGTGAGCTGATCTAGTTCTAAAAGTGAGTTGATCTTATTCTAAAAGTGAGTTGATCTAGCTCTAAAAGTGAGTTGATCTAGTTCTAAAAGTGAGTTGATCTAGTTTTAAAAGTGAGTTGATCTTGTTCTAAAAAAGTTGATCTAGTTCTAAAAGTGAGTTGATCTAGTTTGAAAAGTGAGTTGATCTAGTTCTAAAAGTGAGTTAATGTAGCTCTAAAAGTGAGTTGATGTTGCTCTAAAAGTGAGTTGATCTAGTTCTATAAGTGAGTTGATCTAGTTCTAAAAGTAAGTTGATCTAGTTCTAAAAGGGAGTTGATCTAGCTTTAAAAGTAAGTTGATCTAGTTTTAAAAGTGAGTTGATCTAGTTCTCAAAGTGAGTTGATCTATCACAAAAAGTGAGTTGATCTAGCTTTAAAAATGAGATGATCCAATTCTAAACATGAGTTGATCTAGCTCTAATAGTGAGATGATCTAGTTCAAAAAGTGAGTTGATCTAGTTCTAATAGTGAGTTGATCTAGTTCTAAAAGTGAGTTGATATAGCTCTAAAAGTGAGTTGAACTAGGTCTAAAAGTGAGTTGATCTAATTCTAATGTGAGTTTATCTAGTTCTAAAAGTGAGTTGAACTAGCTCTAAAAGTGAGTTAATCTAATTCTCAAAGTAAGTTGATCTAGCTCTAAAAGTGAGTTTATCTAGCTCTAAAAGTAAGTTGATCTAGTTCTAAAAGTGAGTTAATCTAGTTCTAAAAGTAAGTTGATCTAGTTCTAAAAGTGAGTTGATCTAGTTCTAAAAGTGAGTTGATCTAGCTCTAAAAGTGAGTTGATTTAGCTCTAAATGTGAGTTGATCTAGTTCTAAAAGTGAGTTAATCTAGTTCTAAAAGTGAGTTGATCTAGTTCTAATAGTGAGTTGATCTAGTTCTAAAAGAGAGTTGATTTAGCTCTAAAAGTGAGTTGAACTAGCTCTAAAAGTGAGTTGATCTTGTTTTAAAAGTGAGTTGATCTAGTTACAACAGTGAGTTGATCTAGCTCTAAAAGTGAGTTGATCTAGTTCTAAAAGTGAGTTGATCTAGTTCTCAAAGTGAGTTGATCTATCACAAAAACTGAGTTAATCTAGCTCTAAAAGTGAGATGATCCAATTCTAAAAAATATTTGATCTTGCTCTAAAAGTGAATTGATCTAGTTCTAAAAGTGAGTTAATCTATTTCTAAAAGTGAGTTGATCTATTTCTAAAAGTTAGTTGATCTAGTTCTAAGAGTGTGTTAATCTAGTTCTAAAAGTGAGTTGATCTAGCTCTAAAGATGAGTTAATCTAGTTTTAAAAGTGAGTTGATCTAGTTCTAAATGTGAGGTAATCTAGTTTTAAAAGTGAGTTGATCTAGTTCTCAAAGTGAGTTTATCTATCACAAAAAGTGAGTTGATCTAGTTCTAAAAGTGAGTTGATCTAGTTTTAAAAGTGTGTTGATCTAGTTTTAAAAGTGAGTTGATCTAGTTCTCAAAGTGAGTTGATCTATCACAAAAACTGAGTTGATCTAGTTCTTAAAGTGAGTTGATCTAGCTCTAAAAGTGAGTTAATCTTGTTTTAAAAGTGAGTTGATCTAGTTCTCAAAGTGAGTTGATCTATCACAAAAACTGAGTTGATCTAGTTCTTAAAGTGAGTTGATCTAGTTCTAAAAGTGAGTTGATCTAGTTCTAAAAGTGAGCTGATCTAGTTCTAAAAGTGAGTTGATCTTATTCTAAAAGTGAGTTGATCTAGCTCTAAAAGTGAGTTGATCTAGTTCTAAAAGTGAGTTGATCTAGTTCTAAAAGGGAGTTGATCTAGTTCTAAAAAAGTTGATCTAGTTCTAAAAGTGAGTTGATCTAGTTTGAAAAGTGAGTTGATCTAGTTCTAAAAGTGAGTTAATGTAGCTCTAAAAGTGAGTTGATGTTGCTCTAAAAGTGAGTTGATCTAGTTCTATAAGTGAGTTGATCTAGTTTTAAAAGTGAGTTGATCTAGCCCTAAAAGTGAGTTGATCTAGTTCTAAAAGTGAGTTGATCTAGTTCTAAAAGTGAGTTAATCTAGTTCTAAAAGTGAGTTCATCTAGTTCTAAAAGTGAGTTGATCTAGCTCTAAAAGTGAGTTGATGTAGCTCTAAAAGTGAGTTTATGTTGCTGTAAAAGTGAGTTGATGTAGCTCTAAATATGAGTTGATCTAGTTCTAAAAGTGAGTTGATCTAGTTCTAAAAGTGAGTTGATCTAGTTCTAAAAGTGAGCTGATCTAGTTCTAAAAGTGAGTTGATCTTATTCTAAAAGTGAGTTGATCTAGCTCTAAAAGTGAGTTGATCTAGTTCTAAAAGTGAGTTGATCTAGTTCTAAAAGTGAGTTGATCTTGTTCTAAAAAAGTTGATCTAGTTCTAAAAGTGAGTTGATCTAGTTTGAAAAGTGAGTTGATCTAGTTCTAAAAGTGAGTTAATGTAGCTCTAAAAGTGAGTTCATGTTGCTCTAAAAGTGAGTTGATCTAGTTCTATAAGTGAGTTGATCTAGTTCTAAAAGTAAGTTGATCTAGTTCTAAAAGTGAGTTGATCTAGCTTTAAAAGTAAGTTGATCTAGTTTTAAAAGTGAGTTGATCTAGTTCTCAAAGTGAGTTGATCTATCACAAAAAGTGAGTTGATCTAGCTTTAAAAATGAGATGATCCAATTCTAAACATGAGTTGATCTAGCTCTAATAGTGAGATGATCTAGTTCAAAAAGTGAGTTGATCTAGTTCTAATAGTGAGTTGATCTAGTTCTAAAAGTGAGTTGATATAGCTCTAAAAGTGAGTTGAACTAGGTCTAAAAGTGAGTTGATCTAATTCTAATGTGAGTTTATCTAGTTCTAAAAGTGAGTTGAACTAGCTCTAAAAGTGAGTTGATCTAATTCTAAAAGTGAGTTGATCTAGCTCTAAAAGTGAGTTTATCTAGCTCTAAAAGTAAGTTGATCTAGTTCTAAAAGTGAGTTAATCTAGTTCTAAATGTAAGTTGATCTAGTTCTAAAAGTGAGTTGATCTAGTTCTAAAAGTGAGTTGATCTAGCTCTAAAAGTGAGTTGATTTAGCTCTAAATGTGAGTTGATCTAGTTCTAAAAGTGAGTTAATCTAGTTTTAAAAGTGAGTTGATCTAGTTCTAATAGTGAGTTGATCTAGTTCTAAAAGAGAGTTGATTTAGCTCTAAAAGTGAGTTGAACTAGCTCTAAAAGTGAGTTGATCTAGTTCTCAAAGTGAGTTAATCTAGCTCTAAAAGTGAGTTGATCTTGTTTTAAAAGTGAGTTGATCTAGTTACAACAGTGAGTTGATCTAGCTCTAAAAGTGAGTTGATCTAGTTCTAAAAGTGAGTTGATCTAGTTCTCAAAGTGAGTTGATCTATCACAAAAACTGAGTTGATCTAGCTCTAAAAGTGAGATGATCCAATTCTAAAAAATATTTGATCTTGCTCTAAAAGTGAATTGATCTAGTTCTAAAAGTGAGTTAATCTATTTCTAAAAGTGAGTTGATCTATTTCTAAAAGTTAGTTGATCTAGTTCTAAGAGTGTGTTAATCTAGTTCTAAAAGTGAGTTGATCTAGCTCTAAAGATGAGTTGATCTAGTTTTAAAATTGAGTTAATCTAGTTCTAAATGTGAGGTAATCTAGTTTCAAAAGTGAGTTAATCTAGTTCTCAAAGTGAGTTTATCTATCACAAAAAGTGAGTTGATCTAGTTCTAAAAGTGAGTTGATCTAGTTTTAAAAGTGTGTTGATCTAGTTTTAAAAGTGAGTTGATCTAGTTCTCAAAGTGAGTTGATCTATCACAAAAACTGAGTTGATCTAGTTCTTAAAGTGAGTTGATCTAGCTCTAAAAGTGAGTTAATCTTGTTTTAAAAGTGAGTTGATCTAGTTCTCAAAGTGAGTTAATCTATCACAAAAACTGAGTTGATCTAGTTCTTAAAGTGAGTTGATCTAGCTCTAAAAGTTAGTTGATGTAACTCTAAAAGTGAGTAGATCTAGCACTAAAAGTGAGTTGATCTAGCTTTAAATGTGAGCTGATCTAGTTCTAAAAGTGAGTTGATCTAGTTCTAAAAGTGAGTTGATTTAGTTCTAAAAGTGAGTTGATCTACCCTAAAAGTGAGTTGATCTAGTTCTAAAAGTGAGTTGATCTAGTTCTAAAAGTGAGTTAATCTAGTTCTAAAAGTGAGTTCATCTAGTTCTAAAAGTGAGTTGATCTAGCTCTAAAAGTGAGTTGATGTAGCTCTAAAAGTGAGTTTCTGTTGCTGTAAAAGTGAGTTGATGTAGCTCTAAATGTGAGTTGATCTAGTTCTAAAAGTGAGTTGATCTAGTTCTAAAAGTGAGTTGATCTAGTTCTAAAAGTGAGCTGATCTAGTTCTAAAAGTGAGTTGATCTTATTCTAAAAGTGAGTTGATCTAGCTCTAAAAGTGAGTTGATCTAGTTCTAAAAGTGAGTTGATCTAGTTCTAAAAGGGAGTTGTTCTAGTTCTAAAAAAGTTGATCTAGTTCTAAAAGTGAGTTGATCTAGTTTGAAAAGTGAGTTGATCTAGTTCTAAAAGTGAGTTAATGTAGCTCTAAAAGTGAGTTGATGTTGCTCTAAAAGTGAGTTGATCTAGTTCTATAAGTGAGTTGATCTAGTTTTAAAAGTGAGTTGATCTAGCCCTAAAAGTGAGTTGATCTAGTTCTAAAAGTGAGTTGATCTAGTTCTAAAAATGAGTTAATCTAGTTCTAAAAGTGAGTTCATCTATTTCTAAAAGTGAGTTGATCTAGCTCTAAAAGTGAGTTGATGTAGCTCTAAAAGTGAGTTTATGTTGCTGTAAAAGTGAGTTTATGTTGCTGTAAAAGTGAGTTGATGTAGCTCTAAATATGAGTTGATCTAGTTCTAAAAGTGAGTTGATCTAGTTCTAAAAGTGAGTTGATCTAGTTCTAAAAGTGAGCTGATCTAGTTCTAAAAGTGAGTTGATCTTATTCTAAAAGTGAGTTGATCTAGCTCTAAAAGTGAGTTGATCTAGTTCTAAAAGTGAGTTGATCTAGTTTTAAAAGTGAGTTGATCTTGTTCTAAAAAAGTTGATCTAGTTCTAAAAGTGAGTTGATCTAGTTTGAAAAGTGAGTTGATCTAGTTCTAAAAGTGAGTTAATGTAGCTCTAAAAGTGAGTTGATGTTGCTCTAAAAGTGAGTTGATCTAGTTCTATAAGTGAGTTGATCTAGTTCTAAAAGTAAGTTGATCTAGTTCTAAAAGGGAGTTGATCTAGCTTTAAAAGTAAGTTGATCTAGTTTTAAAAGTGAGTTGATCTAGTTCTCAAAGTGAGTTGATCTATCACAAAAAGTGAGTTGATCTAGCTTTAAAAATGAGATGATCCAATTCTAAACATGAGTTGATCTAGCTCTAATAGTGAGATGATCTAGTTCAAAAAGTGAGTTGATCTAGTTCTAATAGTGAGTTGATCTAGTTCTAAAAGTGAGTTGATATAGCTCTAAAAGTGAGTTGAACTAGGTCTAAAAGTGAGTTGATCTAATTCTAATGTGAGTTTATCTAGTTCTAAAAGTGAGTTGAACTAGCTCTAAAAGTGAGTTAATCTAATTCTCAAAGTAAGTTGATCTAGCTCTAAAAGTGAGTTTATCTAGCTCTAAAAGTAAGTTGATCTAGTTCTAAAAGTGAGTTAATCTAGTTCTAAAAGTAAGTTGATCTAGTTCTAAAAGTGAGTTGATCTAGTTCTAAAAGTGAGTTGATCTAGCTCTAAAAGTGAGTTGATTTAGCTCTAAATGTGAGTTGATCTAGTTCTAAAAGTGAGTTAATCTAGTTCTAAAAGTGAGTTGATCTAGTTCTAATAGTGAGTTGATCTAGTTCTAAAAGAGAATTGATTTAGCTCTAAAAGTGAGTTGAACTAGCTCTAAAAGTGAATTGATCTAGTTCTCAAAGTGAGTTAATCTAGCTCTAAAAGTGAGTTGATCTTGTTTTAAAAGTGAGTTGATCTAGTTACAACAGTGAGTTGATCTAGCTCTAAAAGTGAGTTGATCTAGTTCTAAAAGTGAGTTGATCTAGTTCTCAAAGTGAGTTGATCTATCACAAAAACTGAGTTAATCTAGCTCTAAAAGTGAGATGATCCAATTCTAAAAAATATTTGATCTTGCTCTAAAAGTGAATTGATCTAGTTCTAAAAGTGAGTTAATCTATTTCTAAAAGTGAGTTGATCTATTTCTAAAAGTTAGTTGATCTAGTTCTAAGAGTGTGTTAATCTAGTTCTAAAAGTGAGTTGATCTAGCTCTAAAGATGAGTTAATCTAGTTTTAAAAGTGAGTTGATCTAGTTCTAAATGTGAGGTAATCTAGTTTTAAAAGTGAGTTGATCTAGTTCTCAAAGTGAGTTTATCTATCACAAAAAGTGAGTTGATCTAGTTCTAAAAGTGAGTTGATCTAGTTTTAAAAGTGTGTTGATCTAGTTTTAAAAGTGAGTTGATCTAGTTCTCAAAGTGAGTTGATCTATCACAAAAACTGAGTTGATCTAGTTCTTAAAGTGAGTTGATCTAGCTCTAAAAGTGAGTTAATCTTGTTTTAAAAGTGAGTTGATCTAGTTCTCAAAGTGAGTTGATCTATCACAAAAACTGAGTTGATCTAGTTCTTAAAGTGAGTTGATCTAGCTCTAAAAGTTAGTTGATGTAACTCTAAAAGTGAGTAGATCTAGCACTAAATATGAGTTGATCTAGCTTTAATTGTGAGTTGATTTATTTCTAAAAGTGAGTTGATCTAGTTCTAAAAGTGAGTTGATTTAGTTCTAAAAGTGAGTTGATCTAGTTTAAAAAGTGAGTTGATCTAGTTCTAAAAGTGAGTTGATCTAGTTCTAAAAGTGAGTTAATCTAGTTCTAAAAGTGAGTTGATCTAGTTCTAAAAGTGAGTTTATCTAATTCTAAAAGTGAGTTGATCTATCACAAAAAGTGAGTTGATCTAGCTTTAAAAGTGAGATGATCCAATTCTAAACATGAGTTGATCTAGCTCTAATAGTGAGTTGATCTAGCTCTAAAAGTGAGTTTATGTTGCTGTAAAAGTGAGTTGATCTAGCTCTAAATGTGAGTTGATCTAGTTCTAAAAGTGAGTTGATCTAGTTCTAAAAGTGAGTTGATCTAGTTCTAAAAGTGAGCTGATCTAGTTCTAAAAGTGAGTTTATCTAATTCTAAAAGTGAGTTGATCTAGCTCTAAAAGTGAGTTGATCTAGTTCTTAAAGTGAGTTAATCTAGTTCTAAAAGTGAGTTGATCTAGTTCTAAAAGTTAGTTGATCTAGTTCTAAAAGTGAGTTGATCTAGCTTTAAAAGTAAGTTGATCTAGTTTTAAAAGTGAGTTGATCTAGTTCTCAAAGTGAGTTGATCTATCACAAAAAGTGAGTTGATCTAGCTTTAAAAGTGAGATGATCCAATTCTAAACATGAGTTGATCTAGCTCTAATAGTGAGTTGATCTAGTTCAAAAAGTGAGTTGATCTAGTTCTTAAAGTGAGTTGATCTAGCTCTAAAAGTGAGTTGATCTAGTTCTTAAAGTGAGTTGATCTTGTTCTAAAAGTGATTTGATCAAGCTCTAAAAGTGAGTTAATCTAGCTCTAAAAATGAGTTGATCTAAATCTAAATGTAAGTTGATCTAGCTCTAAAAGTAAGTTGATCTTATTCTAAAAGTTAGTTGATATATCACAAAAAGTGAGTTGATCTAGCTTTAAAAGTGAGATGATCCAATTCTAAACATGAGTTGATCTAGCTCTAAT
>JAZGLO010000795.1:2500-11421 GCA_036873155.1 Biomphalaria sudanica | reverse complement strand
TGGCACGAAGGAGTACATTGTGGCACGAAGGAGTACATTGTGGCACGAAGGAGTACATTGTGGCACGAAGGAGTACATTGCGGCACGAAGGAGTACATTGTGGCACGAAGGAGTACATTGCGGCACGAAGGAGTACATTGTGGCACGAAGGAGTACATTGTGGCACGAAGGAGTACATTGTGGCACGAAGGAGTACATTGTGGCACGAAAGAGTACATTGTGGTACGAAAGAGTACATTGCGGCACGAAAGAGTACATTGTGGCACGAAAGAGTACATTGTGGCACGAAAGAGTACATTGTGGCACGAAAGAGTACATTGTGGTACGAAAGAGTACATTGTGGCACGAAAGAGTACATTGTGGTACGAAAGAGTACATTGTGGTACGAAAGAGTACATTGTGGCACGAAAGAGTACATTGTGGCACGAAAAAGTACATTGTGGCACGAAAGAGTACATTGTGGTACGAAAGAGTACATTGTGGTACGAAAGAGTACATTGTGGCACGAAAGAGTACATTGTGGCACGAAAGAGTACATTGTGGCACGAAAGAGTACATTGTGGTACGAAAGAAGAAGAGACGTTGATAAATTGTATTAATCGAGGAACAATGGACAGAGTTAGTGAGCCTGACAACAGATGGACCAGTCAAGTCATGACTAGGGTCAAACTCAATCCACTGAACTGAATTAAAATAATTGAACCAGGCCAGAACAGCAAGATGTCAACCACAGTATTCTAACCAAAAATGAAATGAGGAACTTCCCATTCCAAGACTCATTGGAAATAGAATTTGTATGAAATCCTTCAACTTTCTTGTCAAGTGATAACGAGACATTACATTGGTCGGTGTGACGTTAAACCGAGACTTTTAATTATTCTATGTGTCGCTTGTCAGTTCCTCGAACTAAATTTGTAATTCTCGTTGATACTTTGAAAAAGTGAAGATATTTAGGGTCATACTGACCCAGCAACTCAAATAATAATTATAGATCTAAACTTGCAGACACAAATTATATATGGAGATGTGTACAGGTGAAGATAAGGATGTGTACTGGTGAAGATAAGGATGTGTACACGTGAAGATAAGGATGTGTACACGTGAAGATTAGGATGTGTACACGTGAAGATAAGGATGTGTAAACGTGATGACAAGGATGTCTACACGTGAAGATAAGGATGTGTACACCTGAAGATTAGAATGTGTAAACGTGAAGATAAGGATGTGTACACGTGAAGATAAGGATGTGTACACGTGATGACAAGGATGTGTGCACGTGATGACAAGGATGTGTACACGTGAAGATAAGGATTAGTACACGTGAAGATAAGCATGTGTACAGGTGAAGATAAGAAAGTGTACAGGTGAAGATAAGGATGTGTACAGGTGAAGATAAGGATGTGTACGGGTGAAGATAAGGATGTGTTAACGTGAAGATAAGGATGTGTACACGTGAAGATAAGGATGTGTACACGTGAAGATAAGGATGTGTACAACTGAAGATTAGGATGTGTACTAGTAGATATAGACATTATACGTATGTATAGATATGAGAGAACAATACACATGTTGAAATGGGTGAGCTATTTTCAGGGGAAAAGAAATTGAGATTGACAAGAGAAAGAGAGAGAAGGGAGAGAGAGAGAGACAGAAAAAAAAGAGAAAGTGAGAGAGTGAGAAAGAGTGAGAAAGAGAGAGGAAGAGGTTAGAGAGAAAGAGGAAATGAAAGAGAAAGGGAGAGAAAGAAAGAGAAAGACATAGAAAGAGAGAAAGAAAGATAGCGAGAGAAAGAAGGAGAAAGAGAGTACTTACTCTCTTTGATTAATCCAGGTAGAGTGGGGCAGGGCAATCGGATGACAGATCCCGCTTTAGCGGCCGGCCAACACATGACAGTGTCCCACACACCACGGCAGTAAGATCCTGTTGAGTAGCCAGAAACACAAAACAGTCAGGCCTCAATAACAGCTTACATAAATTACAACTTATATATCAAAACATTTTGCTAGTCTTAAACAGCACAATCAAGAGAATATACTGCATAAGTAAATGGACTCGTTTTAGTAGTACAGATTTGAAAAAAACGAACACTTTTTACAAAGCTTATATCAATTATGTCTGTCTGTCTGTCTGGTAAAAAATACCTTTTTTCTCCCACACCCATTCTCGGATCATGTTAAAACATTGCACATTATCTCTTGTACCGAACATAACAAGGATCAATTAAAAAAACAACAAAAAGTATTAATTAATTATTGGTAATTACTTATTTTGTTTAGTATCGAACAAGGGCAAGATATCACATTCGACTGATGTGGCAGTATTAGTTGAATTAGTCTCCTTTATATTTTGTCGATTAAAATTTTGAAACTATCAATAAATATCAATGAGGCTTCTATTTTCATAATCTCTTCACAGGGGCTAGTGTACTGGATTGAGAAGGCTTGAGCCCTTGAGTTCGAATTCCAGTCGTAAAACTTTTTTTTAATACATTAAAAAAGCTATCACGGTAACATTGACTCAGATACCTTTTTCTTTCTCAGAATAATTAAATTAATACAAAATTAATTGATACATTTACACTCAATACAACATTTTTTTTTAACTACTTAAATTTGTGTCTCTTCCTAATGCTACAGATCATCATCGTGGTCGTGGTCGTGGTCGTGGTCGCTGGAATGGGTGCCATCCGGTGCAGTCCTCACCACTTACCATGCAGAGAATGTAACACTTAGGCTACTCGTGGTTATGTAAACCCATCTTTTAGGAATCAAGATAGCAAAAGAAGTCCAAGCCACTCTTGACGTTTTGTGCATGTTAAATCACATTAGGCTACTCTTATTTTTTACAAAGCTTATATCAATTCACTCTGTCATTTTTTTCTGTCCGTCTGTCTCTCTGTCTGGTAAAAATTGTTCTCCCATTTTCCAGTCTCGGATGAAGATAAAACTTTGCATAATTATTCATTCAACCTGACGAGACATGAATCAATCAAAAAATTAAACAAGTAATTAATTAATTGTTGGTGATTAAATGCTACTTTATGATATATATATATATGGATTTAGTCCCCTTATGGGTTTTGACACGTTTTTTCTCCCGCTTCCCATTTTCGGATCAAATTGAAATTTTGCATAATTATTTATAGTCGATAATAATAAACGAATCAATCCAAAAATTTACCGATTAGCTAACATTTAGTACTTATTAATTATCGTTAAATCTTCATTCGTTAATCTATTTTGTGTCGTACGTAGTATTGGAGGTTAGCATTCGATAAAATATTGTGTGATTCCCAACAATCCAATGTGGTATGATCTAAAAGTCTTAGTTCAAGTTAGATGTCACACTTGGCTCAGATAAAATCTCTGTAGATCTCTAAAGTTTTATAATGAAACAGTATAGATCTCTAATAGTTGATATAGTGCAACAATATTGGCTCATCACAAATACACACAATCAAACCCCGCTAGAAACTTTAAGAACTCGTGCAGGGATTGAACTATCGATTTATTTTGTGAGTATTGAACCAGAGTGTTACGCTTCAATGGTTGTTAAGAAAACAAATTAGCATAACATAAAACTGACCAGAAATGCCCATTACCTTTCCATTAATCTATAAGGCATTTTTGTTTGTGTACGAATGTTTAAATAGGAAAGAGTCACTAACCTATACAAAGAAACTGGTCTGAGAATAAGAATCACTTAACTTTGTAAATACACACGTTTAGGTTTCAATATTTCGTTGTTGAAGTATTAACACGGACTTAGATTTCAGAACATTTTTCTGGAGTCATTCTTGGCTTTAAGAAAGAGGTTACAATATAAACACATTCAAAAACCACAAGCCGCATGCAAATCTAAAGAAGTTCGCAAACAATCAACACACACACATCTTATCATATAAGTTAGAGACGTTACTTCGAAAGAGAAGATGAATACGTCCTAAGCGTGTCCCTGTGTCAATCTAGTCATGCATTCTAATCAGTGACTTATTCTCTGCCAAATCGTTGGTTTCTCTTTCTGATTTAGGTAACCCATTTCATGCTCTAATAGCACTACGAAAGAAGGAGTATTTGTGTACATAAGTACTATTTCTGAGTATTTTATTAGGTATTGTTTTTGTATTTACAATAGTTCAGTGTTTTATGTATAATTGCTACTTTACTTTTAAGTATTCTATCCTGAATGATTTCTAGATTTAGTCATTTACTAAAGGTGTTAATCTAATCAAATGTGAATATTCGTCTGTTATATACCTCATGGCTCTATTTTGCGTCAGTTCTAGATTCTTATCTTTTCTTGAGTTGATGGGCCCTAAACAGAAGATGCACATTCTAATATTGTCCTAACCAAGGTTAAAAAAAACATTTTAACATATCTATATTTGGTGAATAAATCTTTTTTTTTTGCTTCCTTACTAAGATAGTGAGAGAAAAGCTTCCGTCAAAATCAAGTCAATAAATATAAAAGTTATATCTTACACTTAGTCCAATGTCTCACGCAGATATAAAGATGAAATATCTAGAGCGGAAACAACAACAACAGTCTAGTACCATTAATAGTCGACTGTCCACAACAACAACAGTCTAGTACCAGTAATAGTCGACTGTCCACAACAACAACAGTCTAGTACCATTAATAGTCGACTGTCCACAACAACAACAGTCTAGTACCAGTAATAGTCGACTGTCCACAACAACAACAGTCTAGTACCAGTAATAGTCGACTGTCCACAACAACAACAGTCTAGTACCAGTAATAGTCGACTGTCCACAACAACAACAGTCTAGTACCAGTAATAGTCGACTGTCCACAACAACAACAGTCTAGTACCAGTAATAGTCGACTGTCCACAACAACAACAGTCTAGTACCAGTAATAGTCGACTGTCCACAACAACAACAGTCTAGTACCAGTAATAGTCGACTGTCCACAACAACAACAGTCTAGTACCAGTAATAGTCGACTGTCCACAACAACAACAGCCTAGTTCCAGTAATAGTCGACTGTCCACAACAACAACAGCCTAGTTCCAGTAATAGTCGACTGTCCACAACAACAACAGTCTAGTACCAGTAATAGTCGACTGTCCACAACAACAACATTCTAGTACCAGTAATAGTCGACTGTCCACAACAACAACAGTCTAGTACCAGTAATAGTCGACTGTCCACAACAACAACAGCCTAGTACCAGTAATAGTCGACTGTCCACAACAACAACAGTCTAGTACCAGTAATAGTCGACTGTCCACAACAACAACAGCCTAGTACCAGTAATAGTCGACTGTCCACAACAACAACAGTCTAGTACCAGTAATAGTCGACTGTCCACAACAACAACAGCCTAGTACCAGTAATAGTCGACTGTCCACAACAACAACAGTCTAGTACCAGTAATAGTCGAGTGTCCACAACAACAACAGCCTAGTACCAGTAATAGTCGACTGTCCACAACAACAACAGCGTAGTACCAGTAATAGTCGACTGTCCACAACAACAACAGTCTAATACCAGTAATAGTCGACTGTCCACAACAACAACAGCCTAGTACCAGTAATAGTCGACTGTCCACAACAACAACAGTCTAGTACCAGTAATAGTCGACTGTCCACAACAACAACAGTCTAGTTCCAGTAATAGTCGACTGTCCACAACAACAACAGTCTAGTACCAGTAATAGTCGACTGTCCACAACAACAACAGTCTAGTACCAGTAATAGTCGACTGTCCACAACAACAACAGCCTATTACCAGTAATAGTCGACTGTCCACAATAACAACAGTCTAGTACCAGTAATAGTCGACTGTCCACAACAACAACAGCCTAGTACCAGTAATAGTCGACTGTCCACAACAACAACAGTCTAGTACCAGTAATAGTCGACTGTCCACAACAACAACAGCCTAGTACCAGTAATAGTCGACTGTCCACAACAACAACAGTCTAGTACCAGTAATAGTCGACTGTCCACAACAACAACAGCCTAGTACCAGTAATAGTCGACTGTCCACAACAACAACAGTCTAGTACCAGTAATAGTCGACTGTCCACAACAACAACAGTCTAGTACCAGTAATAGTCGACTGTCCACAACAACAACAGTCTAGTACCAGTAATAGTCGACTGTCCACAACAACAACAGCCTAGTTCCAGTAATAGTCGACTGTCCACAACAACAACAGCCTAGTTCCAGTAATAGTCGACTGTCCACAACAACAACAGTCTAGTACCAGTAATAGTCGACTGTCCACAACAACAACATTCTAGTACCAGTAATAGTCGACTGTCCACAACAACAACAGTCTAGTACCAGTAATAGTCGACTGTCCACAACAACAACAGCCTAGTACCAGTAATAGTCGACTGTCCACAACAACAACAGTCTAGTACCAGTAATAGTCGACTGTCCACAACAACAACAGCCTAGTACCAGTAATAGTCGACTGTCCACAACAACAACAGTCTAGTACCAGTAATAGTCGACTGTCCACAACAACAACAGCCTAGTACCAGTAATAGTCGACTGTCCAGAACAACAACAGTCTAGTACCAGTAATAGTCGACTGTCCACAACAACAACAGCCTAGTACCAGTAATAGTCGACTGTCCACAACAACAACAGCGTAGTACCAGTAATAGTCGACTGTCCACAACAACAACAGTCTAGTACCAGTAATAGTCGACTGTCCACAACAACAACAGTCTAGTACCAGTAATAGTCGACTGTCCACAACAACAACAGCCTAGTTCCAGTAATAGTCGACTGTCCACAACAACAACAGCCTAGTTCCAGTAATAGTCGACTGTCCACAACAACAACAGTCTAGTACCAGTAATAGTCGACTGTCCACAACAACAACATTCTAGTACCAGTAATAGTCGACTGTCCACAACAACAACAGTCTAGTACCAGTAATAGTCGACTGTCCACAACAACAACAGCCTAGTACCAGTAATAGTCGACTGTCCACAACAACAACAGTCTAGTACCAGTAATAGTCGACTGTCCACAACAACAACAGTCTAGTACCAGTAATAGTCGACTGTCCACAACAACAACAGCCTAGTACCAGTAATAGTCGACTGTCCACAACAACAACAGTCTAGTACCAGTAATAGTCGACTGTCCACAACAACAACAGCCTAGTACCAGTAATAGTCGACTGTCCACAACAACAACAGCGTAGTACCAGTAATAGTCGACTGTCCACAACAACAACAGTCTAGTACCAGTAATAGTCGACTGTCCACAACAACAACAGCCTAGTACCAGTAATAGTCGACTGTCCACAACAACAAAAGCCTAGTACCAGTAATAGTCGACTGTCCACAACAACAACAGCCTAGTACCAGTAATAGTCGACTGTCCACAACAACAACATTCTAGTACCAGTAATAGTCGACTGTCCACAACAACAACAGTCTAGTACCAGTAATAGTCGACTGTCCACAACAACAACAGCCTAGTACCAGTAATAGTCGACTGTCCACAACAACAACAGTCTAGTACCAGTAATAGTCGACTGTCCACAACAACAACAGCGTAGTACCAGTAATAGTCGACTGTCCACAACAACAACAGTCTAGTACCAGTAATAGTCGACTGTCCACAACAACAACATTCTAGTACCAGTAATAGTCGACCGTCCACAACAACAACAGTCTAGTACCAGTAATAGTCGACTGTCCACAACAACAACAGCCTAGTACCAGTAATAGTCGACTGTCCACAACAACAACAGTCTAGTACCAGTAATAGTCGACTGTCCACAACAACAACAGCCTAGTACCAGTAATAGTCGACTGTCCACAACAACAACAGTCTAGTACCAGTAATAGTCGACTGTCCACAACAACAACAGCCTAGTACCAGTAATAGTCGACTGTCCACAACAACAACAGTCTAGTACCAGTAATAGTCGACTGTCCACAACAACAACAGCCTAGTACCAGTAATAGTCGACTGTCCACAACAACAACAGCGTAGTACCAGTAATAGTCGACTGTCCACAACAACAACAGTCTAGTACCAGTAATAGTCGACTGTCCACAACAACAACAGCCTAGTACCAGTAATAGTCGACTGTCCACAACAACAACAGTCTAGTACCAGTAATAGTCGACTGTCCACAACAACAACAGTCTAGTACCAGTAATAGTCGACTGTCCACAACAACAACAGTCTAGTACCAGTAATAGTCGACTGTCCACAACAACAACAGCCTAGTTCCAGTAATAGTCGACTGTCCACAACAACAACAGCCTAGTTCCAGTAATAGTCGACTGTCCACAACAACAACAGCCTAGTTCCAGTAATAGTCGACTGTCCACAACAACAACAGTCTAGTACCAGTAATAGTCGACTGTCCACAACAACAACATTCTAGTACCAGTAATAGTCGACTGTCCACAACAACAACAGTCTAGTACCAGTAATAGTCGACTGTCCACAACAACAACAGCCTAGTACCAGTAATAGTCGACTGTCCACAACAACAACAGTCTAGTACCAGTAATAGTCGACTGTCCACAACAAAAACAGCCTAGTACCAGTAATAGTCGACTGTCCACAACAACAACAGTCTAGTACCAGTAATAGTCGACTGTCCACAACAACAACAGCCTAGTACCAGTAATAGTCGACTGTCCACAACAACAACAGTCTAGTACCAGTAATAGTCGACTGTCCACAACAACAACAGCCTAGTACCAGTAATAGTCGACTGTCCACAACAACAACAGCGTAGTACCAGTAATAGTCGACTGTCCACAACAACAACAGTCTAGTACCAGTAATAGTCGACTGTCCACAACAACAACAGCCTAGTACCAGTAATAGTCGACTGTCCACAACAACAACAGTCTAGTACCAGTAATAGTCGACTGTCCACAACAACAACAGTCTAGTACCAGTAATA
>JAZGLO010000794.1:0-29844 GCA_036873155.1 Biomphalaria sudanica | reverse complement strand
TACGGGAGTTTTGCAGAGGTCACATGTAAAAAGTCCGTTGAGTGAGTGGCGTGAAGTG
Source organism: Biomphalaria sudanica (assembly GCA_036873155.1). Taxonomy (NCBI): domain Eukaryota; kingdom Metazoa; phylum Mollusca; class Gastropoda; family Planorbidae; genus Biomphalaria; species Biomphalaria sudanica. Next base: position 29,786 of record JAZGLO010000794.1, on the reverse strand, counting down.
TACGCTCACATCAAAGAAAAAACTCGACGCATAAAAAAAAGTTCTTTTTGTACGAAGCGAAACAAATAAATCTCTATATATCAAAATGTTTGATATATATTATTAACCATATATTAATATATAAATATTGCAGACATCAAAAATTACTTTTCGATTTGTTACAATTGAAATAACTTTAATAGTCCTTGCAAGGTCAAGGTCAATTTAATCATTACGTTCTACTCTCTCAAAGCTAATCACATGGCGTGACGTCAAAACTTTACAACATTACCTATATGAATCACACGACATCTCTAAACTCCATGTCTACACAAAGTTACATTTGATCTAGCTGTATTTAGAGCGTATGCTAAGCCTCTCCCACTACCCCCCCCCCTTGTACTTCAACATTTTAAATATCTCGATATCGGAGATTGAATATAGAGTAACAATGTTCCAGGGACGTAGCTAGGAATTTTCCATCGTTGGGAGGCGCCTGCATTTTGCGTAACTATTATTTTTCAATTTAAAAAAACCCACTCATTTGGGCCTCCTCTCAAGTGGGGGCCTGGGGGAATTTTTTAATTCTCCCCCCTCCTCCCTTACCCTAGCTACGCCACTGCAATGTACCTAATCCTTTAATCAAAGTTCATTTTCTTTTTACGAAGATTCAAAACATAAATCCTAGTAAGTGAGGCCTGTGGTCCCTAGCGCTCTTTAAAATCTTCGTAGAAGTATGAGTCTTTCAGTATAATCTTTTTAAAAAACAATTTGATAAACTACATTTACATAACAAGAAGATTAATGTCCACCTTAAGGTTTTGGTGGTACAGATGACATTTACTTAAAAACAACATTCTCAATAACATTCTCCAAAAAGTGTAAGTATGAGAAAGCTGAAAATGATCACCAAACAATCACACACCCACACAAACAAACAAATTTAAATAAAAATCCTTTTCTTTCTAAATTTCACTTTAAGACTATAATGATTACCTCGCTTTAAAATGAACTTTTATAAGGTCAATACTGAAAACTGGTAAATCTAACGTCTAGTGTTGAAAATAAATGATTTATACATGTCTAGCTTGCAATGTTCAATATATGATTCCCACGTGATCCCTGCATTAGAAACTTCTAGTAGAATATTTATTATCACATGAAGTGAATAATTCTTTGTATTAGATCCCTTTACACTAAGTCATCTAATCTTCACCTCTACATCCAGCGATGTGTCCACTCGCAAGGCCAATGTTTGATCTCAGCGGTCAATCTAAAACTGGTCAACTGGCAAGAGAGCGATAACGCTGTTGACCTTCCCTCTTTCTATTACTGGACATGAAAACAAATATTTTCTTTCTTCGGTTTTAGCGAACAACTTTTTAACGCAGTTCGTGAGTCGGACATGGAGAAGGAATTATCGTCTGATTAGATTGGCGTGACAGCGAAATAGATTCCCCCCCTCCCCTCAAAGAAAAAATGAAATTTAGAGATTGATTATTTTTAAAGACTAACGTGGGCTGCATTTATAGACTAGACTTCATATTATGGAGGGTCTTACCTTTTATATAATCCGTACCTAATTGCTTAGTTCTATTAATACTTTCCAATGGTGTCACTTGGATCATTTCTGCCTAACTCTTACAAAAGTTAGAAGATGGTCCTCAAATAAAATCGAGAAATGCATTCATATAATCTTCGTTTTTTTCTGTTCTCCTATGCCTATTGTAATTTATGAAGTCTTAGAATATAATAATAATTGTAAAAATTATGTTCAAAAAAAAAAAAAGGTAAAATTTTCTTTGTATCTATTAATTATTTCCCCCTGTTCTAAGGCTTCCTAAAATAATATCAACAGACGCAACACTTTGGCTTTGAGGCTTTTTTCATCTTGCAGTGTCATTCAGAGGGATTTCAAAAATAAACTTGAGAAAAACTGAAACGTCCAGACATTGCTGTTGCTTACATGATAAAATATTTGAAAGTGAACCTTTGACTTGAAAACAACATTCTGAAATGAAAATGTCCTAATTGTCGCTAAAGTTGACTTTCCAATATAACATAGTTGCATAGTGATACTACTTTAAAAAAAATATTTTTCAATGAAGTTATTCTAAATGTATTTGGAAATACTTTTTTTAACAAATCTTTTTGAGAATGAAAAATACTTAGGACCCTTTTTTCCCCCTTGCACAGACCTTCGCTTTACCTTTTTTTTTAAATATACGATTTAGCTTTCCGCTCTGCGTCATTTCAGTCTTTCCTTATGTCTGTCTGTGTAACGTAGAGATAGTATTTACTCATTTAAAGACTGTATATGTTGTCATTGCTTTGATGTAAACTGGTCATGTATTGCTTTTACAATGATAATGAAATGAAAAACAACTTTGTTAGAGTCTCATTCGGAAGACAAGCTCGAGTTAGGCTAATAACATGTACACTGTGTCTTTTCACTCGGTGTCTATTTCTTATAGTATAAATTACAGACTTTATTGAAATATCCATGTGCCAGTCTAGTCATGTAGTTAACTCAAAGTCATTGGCTTTCCAGACTAATTCAGGCAACTTATTCTATGCTCTAACGACACTAGGGAATATAGAGCGTTTTTACGAATCTGTCCATGCATTAGAAATAATAAATTTGTCTCTATCTTTGTGTCTTTCTGTGTATTTTATTAGGTTTTGTTTTTGTATTTGTAAAGAATGATTCAGTGTTTTTATTTAATTGCTACTTTACTTTTTAGTCTTCTGTCCTAAGAGTATCTCTAAATTAAATACTAAAGGTGTTACTCAAATCACATGTCAATATTCGTTTCTTATAAAATAAATCTCTTAGTTCTATTTTTTTCTTTTGTATATATCATTTAACAGTATTTTATATTTATCATTCAAAAAGAATTTGAAAGGAATTCTAAATCTATCAATTTTAGTTTTTATTTGTTTTGAAGCAATGCTAATGAATATAGGAATGCACCAATTCACTTAAACTAATGAATTAAAACACATAGACGAACGTATCAACACCAATACATTAATTAGATTTGTTCTATTTGAATCTTTGTGCCAAAAGACAAATGATTTCCACGACAGCTATAAATTCACCGGGTAGTCAAAAAAAAAAGTTTCTCGGGTTAGCCATAAATTTCGCAGTTAGCCATAAATTTCGCAGTTAGCCATAAATTGTCCTGGTGGCAATAAACTCGTGTTGAGGACACGTTTAGAGGCCATTCACTTAATGATTTCATTACTACAAAGAGAAATGATTCATCAACTGTCCAGTGTTAGTGATAAGGTTATCATTGTACTTACACTTTGCCATTCAGCTAGAGAGAGTGCTAATCATTTGATTATTTCTCTGCCTTTGTGTAATCAATCTTCCAGCCCCCTAACCCCTCTCCTGGTCGTAATGACATAAGCTATTAAACTATCCAACTCCTAGCCATGGCACGTGAGCCTCTTCTGGTACTCACACCCCATTCAACACCCCGCTGACAATTCTCTCCCCCCTCCTGCCCCAACCAGTACTTTGACTTGTTCTCCCGACTGCGGCATTTCCGGCGCTTCCCCATGGCTATGAATAGATAGGAAGCAAGGGTTCAACTCACCGGACACTGACCAATGAATGTCAACCCTTGTTTGGGTCGAATGTACCGTGAACCACACCACATGACGTAGACTGAGGAGGGAAAGTCTGGGGCTTGAAGGGAGGGAATGGAAAGGTGCTGTTACCAAGTGTTACATCTGTGATGTCACTAGCAGACGTTGTTTCACGTGGCCACTTTTTTATAATACTTTAAAAAAAAAACACATTTGTAAATAGCACGCCCTAAACCGGAGTAAACAACAACAATACCCAGGTGATTGATCCGCGGCTTCATTATGTCCTAAAAGATGTAAGCATTAGCCTATCTCTATTCGAATACTAGTATCATGTTTTGTACACAGCGAAAGCTGGACAATGTAAAAGAATGGACCGGCCTCTCTCCTGATATTCTACTAAGAACTGCTGCTGACTGAGAAAAATGGAGGGATTTGGTTACGCGAACTGTCACAGCACCCCTACGACGAAGATGAGATGACACAGCAAAGCCTCTACAGCAACCACCAACTATGCCACATGAAAACAAAACAGAAGATTATGTTTATTTTGTTCTTTTAGTATTTTTTTGGTCTGTCGTAGTGCTCAACGATCTTCCTTCTACTATTTGGTGCATACAGTTTCCAGCTGCTACAAACTCGAGTAGGTCTAGAGAGAGTTGCGCCGTTACTTGGAGGCTTTCTGATCTCATTCTCATGTAAGGATCTTTCCTTATCCATATCTTTTTTTTCTTCACAAACTCCGTGTGTCAGTCTTGTACAGATTTTGAACATGTTAAATGTTCCATTTTCCATTCTCGGATCAAGTTGAAACTTTGCACGATTATTCATTGCTACTAACAATACTTGAATCAATCCAAAAATTAACTAGTACCAAATTAAATAGTGATAATTAATTAGTTTTTTTTTGCTATCGAAAAAGGGGAAATAAATCTTACCATACTGATACTAAGACATATGGGTGTCAATTTTGAGTTTTTCCCTTAGATAAGTTTTACCGTTTTAAAAAAAATATTTTTAATAGTTTGCTTGTTTTTATTCGGCCCCTTTAAAAGGTCTCTACCAATTCTTTTTCTATTTGGATAGTCTACGTAGAAAACATTTCTACTAGGCGTGTCTGTAAAAAGAAAGAATTTGGAGATGGTAAGACAGTCAGAGTATGAACCTTTCAGGCGAGATGAAGACCAAACGAACTATACATGAGTCAACTAAAATCCGTTTTTCAACATAAAGTCTTTTATTCAACATTCTTGTGTATATTCAACATCTGTGGCATTTTACGTCTCGAAAGACGATCTTTTCCCTTTGCAACTTCTTGTGTGACTAAAGAGGCCAATCCTTGATACACAGCTGCCATCGCAACATACAGTTATATATTTAACATACACATTTGTATTGAACATACAGCCTTGTAGTCAGCATGCAAACATATATACAATATATAGCTTAGTAGCAAACATACACACAGAAATACAACATATAGCCTTTTAGCAAACATGCACACAGATAAACAACATATAGCCTTGTAGTAAATACAAACAGATATATATCATATAGCCTTGTAGTAAACATACACACAGATTTACAACATATGATCTTGTAGTAAACATACACACAGATTTACAACATATAGCCTTGTAGTAAACATACACACAGATATACAACATATAGCCTTGTAGTAAACATACACACAGATTTACAACATATAGCCTTGTAGTAAACATACACACAGATTTACAACATATAGCCTTGTAGTAAACATACACACAGATATACAACATATAGCCTTGTAGTAAACATACACACAGATATACAACATATAGCCTTGTAGTAAACATACACACAGATATACAACATATAGCCTTGTAGTAAACATACACACAGATATACAACATATAGCCTTGTAGTAAACATACACACAGATATACAACATATAGCCTTGAATTGAACGTTCACCTTACATAGAATGTCTACTTTGTACTAAACTTTAACCTTGTATTCAAACAGAACAAATCAAAGAACCGATCAGTTGTGTCTTCAGATTTAGATTGTTAAAAAAAAAAAAAAAAAAAAAAGAAAACCCCGAGTCCAGCCATTACTTTTACTATAATGGGACATTTGTAAGAAGCCTTCATTAAATCTCTCTCTCTCTAGCATATGCAAGCTGGTATTGATCCGTTGTCTTCAATGCCCTCCTGCTTACATACCCTTACACGTAATTCAACTTACTTTAATTAGAACTCGTAATGTTTGTTCGCGCTAAATGAAGCGATTCGGAAAATCAAACCAATGGTCTAGAGTTCAAACCCCACTCTTCGCGCAGGGGATTTAAACGTTAAACCCACTCCTCTCTTGGCATACAAATAGAACTCATACTCATACACTTATTCCCAAGTTCATTAGAGATGCAAGGGGGGGGGGAGGACATGTGCCGAAGTTTGTTTCTTAAAACTGATGAAATAGATACATTAAAATTAAATATTACGCAAAATGCAGGGGCCCCTTCAAACAAAAACAATTAAAAAAGAGGACTTAAAATGTTTAGCTTAAAGGTGATAGCCTTGACCTCTCATATCTTAAAGTCAACAAGAAATGAACTAATTAATTACTGTCTGTCTGGTGTCTCGTGGAACTGGACAGACGCAGATGATCACAGTTTGACCACTTTTGTCCGGATTCCATTTTTTTAAAAATCAACTGAAACACACACACACACATAAAATTGCATTGTGCAACCTTGACCTATAATCTGTTTTGTGCTGCCAAGAAAAGACAACCCAAAGCCTGCTAAATCTCGCTAAGGCTTCAGAAAAATATTCTGGCCTCGTTCTGGTCACGTGCAGGATATCATTATAGCTGGATTACTGTAATGGCTGCCTTTGTTTTGTAGACATAGATGATACAATTACTTTTTTTTCACATTATATTTTTAAAAAATTACAATGTGTATTACAAATGTTGTCAAGTTATATTTCATCTAATACATGGACGTATAACATCTGGAACAAATTGTGACATTAATAGTAGTAAGATGAAATACCTTGGATTTGAGAATAAAAAATGTAAATAAATATCTGCCCGTCAACAGTTATCTAATCGTATATAATACAGACGTTACTTCAAAAAGATGATGGTTACGTCCTACGCGTCACGCAGTCAGTCATGCATATTAACCAATGACTTAAATTCTGCCAAGTCACTAGTTTTCCTGGCTAGCTCAGGCAACCCATTCCATGCTCTAATAGCACTAGGGAAGAAGGAGTATTTGTACAAATTTGTCCTAGCATCTGGGACGAGGAATGTGCCTTTATTTTTGTATCTTTCAGAGTATTTTATTAGATTTTGTTTTTGTATTTGAAGATTATGGTTTAATGTTTTATGTATAATTGCTACTTTACTTTTAAGTCTTCTATCCTGAAGGTTTTCTAAATTTTATGATTTTACTTAAAACAACCTTGTATCATATTTACGCATTAAGCACATCACAAACACATTAGTGTGTCGGATATCACTGCCTGCTTGTGTGTCACATTTTTTTTTTTTTACAAAACTTATATCAACTCACTCTGTCTGGTAACAAGTTTGAAAATGTTATTTCTCCGACACCCTACCTCAAGCTGAAATTTCGACAATAATTTCTTTTACCTGACAAAACAAGAATCCATTAAAAAAACAACAACCAATTAGTTAATTAACAAGTGGTAATCAATTATATTGTTTGGTATCTCAAACAAAGGAAAGAAATTGTACTTGACTGAAGTGGTGGTATAAACTAAATTATCTTATCTTCTTATCTTATATATTACAGACGTTTTCCTGGCTGATTCAGACAACCCATTCCATTCTCTAATTTCACTTGGGAAGATGGAGCACTTGTACGAATTTGTTGTAGCGTATGGAATCAGAAATGTGCCTTCAATTATGTGTCTTTCTGAGTATTTCATTAGGTTTTGGTTTTCTTTTTGTAAATTATGGTTCAATGTTTTATGTATTATAGCTACTTTATTTTTTATTCTTCTGTCCTGAAGTGTCTCTAGATTCAGTGATTTTACTAATGGTGTTACTGTAATCAAATTGAAATACTCGTTTTTTAGACCTATAGTCCTCTTTATAGGTCGCCGTTTTAAAGTAGGCTTAATCTGTAACAAACAACTATAAAATCATCTATTTTCATATACACCTCACTAGCAGAGTGGTTAGTATGTCAGCTTGAGGATGCTTTAGCCACGAGAGTTTGAATTCAATTCGTTCCCCAATTTTTTTGTTACATAAATGCTTTTAAAAAAGAGATTATGTTAATATTTACTTTGAAATCGTTTTCTTTATTCCCCCCTTCCATTTTTTTCCCAACTGGTCCTGACAAGTGATAGGTTCATACCGTATTGAGAAATCTAAAAACATAAAATAGCGCTACAAAAACAATCGGTAAAAATATTTCAAAGCGCACAGATCGAATTTGGTCTAGATCTATTACAAATTTAATTACTTGACTGTTCTAAACTAATTGATACAATTACACTTCGTATAAGCTTTGCGTTTTTTTTTTTAAAAGTATTTTTCGTTTTTCTTGTTTTTCCTCCTCCACTGTTGCCTACTTCAGATTTCTGATCTACCTCAAATAGTTCTAAAAAAAACAAACAACAACCTTGTATCATATTTTAGCACAAACTCAAGTTTTAAAAAACAATTCCTTCAAACACACGCCGAAACATCCTGAAGGTATTTTGTAGGAGCGGGAGCGGGTATAACTCGCACATATTATGAATTTTAAAATCTTTTTATCATGAAATTAAAAAAAATATATTTTCATTTGAAATTAAAATGAGTAACTACTAAGCTTGACCGGCCTAGACTTCACCACCAGCCCCACATAATAAGTAATCCTGTATCTGTCCTTTCGACACTGAAAGTTCAAGTTTATTTAAAATGAATACATGTCTAATGATTATGATATACTCTTTTGAATAACATGGCAGTGTAGAGTACTGAAACCATGTTTGATGTCCTGCTGAAGGCTTGAACTAGAACATACAAAATCTTCTTCTTGAAAGAAACGTCTCAAGCTTGTGGACTTCAGAATAAGAAGAAAAAAGTCCATGATTTTCAAAAGCCACCACTACGACATTTAGAAGCATCTTTTCACAATTCGTTTAACGTTGGCGGTGGGATGTTCTGCGCATGCGTCAAGGCCAGGAGAAGATTCCCGAACCATATTTACATATCTTACATCTGTATTCTCTGGTCAGAGTGATCGAGCCATACAAGGAACAGAAGGGAGTACCCAGGCAATAAGCATCATTATTTATTGCTGACCAGTAGGAGTCCAGTGATAATTAGTGTCAAGAAACAACCGAATAACGTGACATTTACATTAACTATTTATACAAATCTATGCTCTGATAAAATCTCTAAAAGGGAAAAGAAAGATTGTTATTGACTTTAAAAAAATGACATACCTTGATCTAAGCTACAAAGAAATATTCGATTTTGGATATCTGTCTGGACGTTAAATAAGATGAATAAATGTGGATTTCTATTGAGTCGATCGGAAAGGTGAGTTTAGTGAATTATTCATCCAAAAGATTACTAAGATATCGTGTGAACAGCACAAGACATTCCCTGATCAAGAGATGTCATTACCTTACCACAGCTAGATGGAGTTTTTAAAATTCACGAGTACCGATGAACATTTCTAATCTACTGCCTATTTTCTTAAAACTCATGGCCTGTGTAGCAGCTTAGTTTTCTGCACTAGGACATAGAGTCCAACCTTGTATCATATTTTAGCACAAACTCAAGTTTTAAAAAACAATTCCTTCAAACACACGCCGAAATAATGTTAACCCATTTAATGATTTGCTTTATGAACAATAAATATCGAATTTTAAAAAAGTTGATTGCATTGTACAACATCAATTTATCTCAACTCATTTTTCAACATCAATTTATCTCAAGTCAGTGTTAAACATCAATTTATCTCAACCCATTGTTCAACATCAAGTTATCTCAACTCATTGTACAAATCTATGCTCTGATAAAATCGCATGCATTTATCTCAACTCATTGTACAACATTAATTTATCTTAAGTCAGTGTAAAACATTAATTTATCATAAGTCAGTGTACAACATCAATTTATCTCAAGTCAGTGTACAACATCAATTTATCTCAAGTCAGTGTACAACATCAATTTATCTCAACTCATTGTTCAACATCAATTTATCTCAACTCAATGTGCAACATCAATTTATCTCAACTCATTGTTCAACAACAATTTATCTCAACTCAGTGTGCAACATCAATTTATCTCAACTCATTGTTCAACATCAATTTATCTCAACTCAGTGTGCAACATCAAATTATCTCAACTCATTGTACAACATCAAGTTATCTCAACTCATTGTACAACATTAATATATCTCAAGTCAGTGTACAACATCAATTTATATCAAGTCAGTGTACAACATCAATTAATCTCAAGTCAGTTTACAACATCAATTTATCTCAACTCATTGTACAACATCAATTTATCTCAAGTCAGTGTACAACATCAATTTATCTCAACTCATTGTAAAACATAAAGTTATCTCAACTCATTGTACAACCACAATTTATCTCAAGTTAGTGTAAAACATAAAGTTATCTCAACTCATTGTACAACCACAATTTATCTCAAGTTAGTGTAAAACATGAAGTTATCTCAACTCATTGTACAACATCAATTTATCTCAAGTCAGTTTACAACATCAATTTATCTCAACTCATTGTACAACATCAATTTATCTCAAGTCAGTGTACAACATCAATTTATCTCAACTCATTGTAAAACATAAAGTTATCTCAACTCATTGTACAACCACAATTTATCTCAAGTTAGTGTAAAACATAAAGTTATCTCAACTCATTGTACAACCACAATTTATCTCAAGTTAGTGTAAAACATGAAGTTATCTCAACTCATTGTACAACATCAATTTATCTCGACTCATTGTTCAACATCAAGTTATCTCAACTCATTGTACAACATCAAGTTATCTCAACTCATTGTACAACATCAAGTTATCTCAACTCAGTGTACAACATCAAGTTATCTCAACTCATTGTACAACATCAATTTATCTAAACTCATTGTAAAACATCAATTTATCTTAACTCATTGTAAAACATCAATCTATCTCAACTCATTGTACAACATCAAGTTATCTCAACTCATTGTACAACATCAAGTTATCTCAACTCATTGTACAACATCAAGTTATCTCAACTCATTGTACAACATCAAGTTATCTCAACTCATTGTACAACATCAAGTTATCTCAACTCATTGTACAACATCAAGTTATCTCAACTCATTGTACAACATCAAGTTATCTCAACTCATTGTACAACATCAAGTTATCTCAACTCATTGTACAACATCAAGTTATCTCAACTCATTGTACAACATCAAGTTATCTCAACTCATTGTACAACATCAAGTTATCTCAACTCATTGTACAACATCAAGTTATCTCAACTCATTGTACAACATCAAGTTATCTCAACTCATTGTACAACATTAAGTTATCTCAACTCAGTGTCTTGTGTATCGTTATCTCTGAATTTTACATCGTTATTGATTTTTGATGATTTGATTTGACATTAGGTAACCGAAAATTCCTAAAATAAATGAGACATATGTAAAGTGTTTTATTACTACCAGGTTCAGTAAAGAAATCTTCTCCTGAAATCTGACAACCTTATCAGTTTTATGAATTGGTCAATTTACCAATCAGGACGTATCGACTCTCTTCCTTACAATTCTGTTTAATGCTAAGAGCTTGGACCACATTCTATCCAGAGGCTCGCTAGTCCAATCATTCAATCACTTCCATAAGACCAAGTTACTCACTTGAGTGTGTTCTATCAACGCAGGCCGTGCTCCCTGGCACGCAGATGTAGCTCGCTATCCCTGTCACAAGTAGTGACTGGGACTAGGAGTGACAGATGTCACTGACAGATGGTCATACAGCTAAAAAAACAAAACCAACTAGGTCGGCACTCTCGTTGGAATCCTTCAATACAAAATACTCGTACGTTTCAGTCTCGATGATCTGTTTTTTTAGCGCTATTATGTCTTTGTGTTTTGAAGTGTTTTAAAATTTGTTCGCCACTACATTTGAGTGGAACTAAGGAACTAGTTGAGACGCCTGGAGACAAAAAATAGCTTTTTTTTATCTATTATTTTATTTTTCTGGTTACAATCTATTACGAAATGAAGAGGACAACCGTTCTTCGTATACGCTGTCATTCATTATTCTAGTTTACAGTATTAAAACTTAGAGTAAACTTTGTCAATATTTTATGTTTATTGTAGTCTATGTCTACATTTGTTCTGTTGGCATCCTGTACATAAACGAGTTTCTTTAACCCATAAGAAATAAGAAGATATTTACTGTAGACGTATTAGATCTTAACTTATAATATAAATCTTGAACTAACTTGAATAGCTTCTTGGTGCACAAAACTAAATAGAACTTTGATGACAATAGAGACAAATGTCAACTTGAAATGACATGTAACAAATGTAGTAGACTTTCATTCTACTATCAAATGGTATTTGGAACAAAATGTAACTCACTACAATAAGACGTCTTTTCATTCGGTCTTCTTATGCTTATCTTGCATCATACTATCATTAACTTCTTCTCATCATCACCATCAAAACACACACACAAACACTCCATAACACTTATCCATGTGATTCTTATAAAGAAGGGAGTTCCAACCTTTGCTTCAGCACTAGTCCTTCTTGCCTTTCATACATTTAGAGATGTAGATGTTAACACTTCCCATGACGTTGTACACATCAAAGCTCGCAAACACACAAACTGTCATGTCCTACCTACTGTTTAAGATGGTGAAATATTTGTACAAGAGTCGCTCTCTATTTCTGAAATATATGAGACAATAACGCGTACTGCCCCACACTTCCTAGTCTTCAGGCTAAGAAACTTCTTCCACCACGTAAGGTCATAGATGTGAATGGTTTCAACCAAGATTGCACAACGCGTGCGTGCTAGTCAAAATGATTCTTCTATAAGTTGTACAATCTACTTTACATTCACAAGCATGCAGGTATTGGCTATAGATCTAGTGCAGGATCAACACGCTCACCAGAAGACAAAAATACCCCCCCCCCTTCCGAGATTTTCAGAGTCACATATTGATCGACCAGAGAGAAGCTATCACGTCTGTTATTGAAGTGAAAGTGCGTGTATAAATAGCAGCTATCAAAGAGTAAGTAATTGAGCCTGTCATCTTCTTGTGCTGGACAAAGCCCTTAAATGACGCTGCAGCCCAGCCCCTAGAGCTTATTAATGCAAGAATCGTACCAGACACAGATCCGATTAGGACTTAGCCATCCACTCAACGACACACGCTAGATAGTGGCGCGCTCTAAAGTCTGTCCTCGGTGTGTCTACATGCTATTCTAAATTTTGTATTACTATTTGTCAGAGTAGCCTAGTCTAGCAGACGATATACAGTTAAATGTATTTATTATCTAACTTATAGTTTAAGTTTCGATTATTGTTTATACAACTGTGCAAATCATTTGAGCAAAAATTACATTCTGCATATAAACTCTAAACTGTTTTTGAACCAAACATCTATATTATAAAGTAGAATGTGAGGTGTATGTATGTATGTATGGATGTTACTTATAGACATCAAAACCGCTTGACCAATCTTGATAAAACTAGGCAGGAATGTTTCTTGGGTACTAACTTAGACCGTAGTGTATGTATTGTAGCCCTAAAACAAACTTAAGACCCTCAAAAAAAAAAAGTTGTCCGTCTCTATTACAGCTATAGTATTTTATGGATCTAGGCCATGGTTAACAATGTTGACATGAGAAAAGATCGAAATGATTTAGGCCTAGATGTAATTTTAAGAAATACACTTTGCGCACATAGTTTTTTACTTTGACACATGAAAATAAAAAAGAAGATCCATTGCTTTCATTATATAATAAAATTAACCTTCAATTTTGTGTTTCAAAAGTATTTTTTACATAAATTAGTTTCTGATATCTGTGACTACAGAGCGAACATTCTTTCATTAGACATTACCAATTGGTTACACATTAACACATCTCTCTACTGAGTCTATTCCTAGGTCTAGGAAAAATATAGAATCTACATTTTGTAAAATTAATACCACCTCAACATCCCTAATAATAGGCAGCATTTACAGACCACCAAATTCTAGTTTAGAATACATGCAGGAACTATGTAATCAGATTACTACACTTAAAGAGACAAATAAAATTGCAGTTTTTTGGATTATGGGTGATTTCAACCTACCTTATATAAATTGGAAAACACTAACCATAGATAAACACCAAAACCTTAAGGACATAAATGAGCTTTTCATAGAAACTTTACACAACCTAAGTTTAGATCGAATCATTAAAAAGCCAACTAGATTAAACAACACATTGGGGCTAGCTCATTGCTTAGTTCTTTGAGTAATCTAGCTGGAATACCATCAGGTCCAGACGCTTTATTTGGTTTGGTTTTGGCTAATAGTTTTTGAATTCCATTTTCTTGTACTACTAAATCTTCTATGTTGTCTACTTAGTTCAAATTAAGAAATATGTCTTTGTCTCCTGGGGCTGAGAATGCTGATGCAAAGTATTTGTTTAGGATGTTTGCTTTAGTTTTATTATCATTATGTATTATGTTATGTTCATCTTTTAATGGCGCTATGCCTGTTGTTTCCATTTTCTTAGACTTAATGTATGACCATAGGTTTTTGTTGTTATCTTTAGATATTACATTGTTTATGTATTCACACTGCAGCTGTCTGCTTACTTTTAGGGTTAGGTGTTTAATTTTTATATACTTTTTGTAAACTCTTGGTTTCTTTAAATTTTTTATATAGGTTTTCCTTCTGTTTACAGTGCTTCTTTAGTCTTTTATTAAACCAGCATTTATTTATTTTGTTTGATGTGTATTTAGTTATATATGATTTTCTATAATGCTTTTAAGATGGTTTTTAATGAAATTCCAGAGGTCATCGACTGGTTGGTTAATGTCTTTTTCTAATAAGAATGTTTGTTGAAAGTTTAATGCAGCTTGGTGTAGTTGTGTTAGGTTACATTTATTCCAGAGTAAGATTTTTCTTTTGGGTTTTGTATTGGCTACTGCTTTTATCTGACTGTGTATTTTTATGATCTCATGGTCTGATAGACCAGGAATAATATCATAATCAACTACTAATCCAGGTCTGTTGGTTAAAAAGAGATCTAATGTGTTGTTTAATCTAGTTGGCTTTTTAATGATTTGATCTAAACTTAGGTTGTGTAAAGTTTCTATGAAAAGCTCATTTATGTCCTTAAGGTTTTGGTGTTTATCTATGGTTAGTGTTTTCCAATTTATAAAAGGTAGGTTGAAATCACCCATAATCCAAGAAAAACTGCATTTTTATTTGTCTCTTTAAGTGTAGTAATCTGATTACATAGTTCCTGCATGTATTCTAAACTAGAATTTGGTGGTCTGTAAATGCTGCCTATTATTAGGGATGTTGAGGTGGTATTAATTTTACAAAATGTAGATTCTATATTTTTTGAGTTAGGTTAGGTAATTTCTTCTGCTATAAGAGTGTTTTTTTTATTGCTAAAAGAACTCCTCCATGATTATCAGCCCTATCTTTTCTAAAAATTTCATAATCACTATTGAAAATTTCTGCATTATAAATTTCAGGATGTAGCCAAGTTTCTGTTCCTGCAATTATGTCTGGTTTCTCACATTCTAACAAAATTTCTAAGTCTGCTGTATTGTTCCTAATGCTTTGAAAATTTATTACTAAGATTTTAAGGTATTTTGGTATTACTTCTTTAGCAGGTCTGTCTAGTGAGGCTGCTGTATTAATTTTAGTAGATTTAGGTTTAACAGGAGTGGATCTGGCTAGTGGTTGGCGAGTTTCTTTTGTGATGGTGTTTAGGTTATTGTATGGGTTAGAAGTGTCCGCATCAAAGGAATCAAACAGTCCTGATGTAAACTGTGGTAACCCACACGGTACAAAGTGCCATGATGCATCTTTGTTGCCTAAGGCATAATACACAGGTGTATTCATATGGAGACATGATGCATGGTACCATTTATCACAGGTGTCACATTGAATGGCTTTCTGTTTCATGGTGCATACTTTTTTGCAGATGTTGCATCTATCTTTAGATCTAAGCCCTGGATTTGACTCTACATCTCCTGCTATTAATATTAAAAGTGATGGGTATTTATTTCTACTGTGTCTGATTGAGAACTTCCATTTGTGATGGGTAATCTTCTTTAATGTTATGGATGTGTATGTTAGGTTATTTTTGAAGTTGCATTGATCTAAAGTGTGATGATTGATTATGACTGTTTCTACCTTTTTAAGTTTTTTCCTTTTTAAGTTTAGTGTTGACTGAGGTAGATCTAGTTCTGTGTTCAGCTAGTGTGTATTTAGTAATTATTAGGATAAATAGCCAGAGCAATTTCATGATGACTGTTGTTGATTTTAGTTTTTAAAGGTCTAGTCTAATTCTACTTTAAGGTTAAAAATGCCTAAGTTAAGTCTAAGTCTAAAGTGAAAGCTAATTTACAATGACAATCAAATAGTTTATTCAAAATATAGACCTAGACTAGATCTAATTCTAGATCAATATATTTATGTGTTTAACTAACTATATAGAATATTACTATTAGTTATTATTAGTAGTATTAGTAGATGATTAGTAGATCTAAGGCCTTAATTAAAGTCTATGTCTAAGACTGACTAGATCTAAAATCTAAGGATATAATAATAAATATTGCTAAACACAACTACACCAAGCTGCATTAAACTTTCAACAAACATTCTTATTAGAAAAAGACATTAACTAACCAGTCGATGACCTCTGGAATTTCATTAAAAACCATCTTAAAAGCATTATAGAAAATCATATACCAACTAAATACAAATCAAACAAAATAAATAAATGCTGGTTTAATAATAGATTAAAGAAGCTTTGTAAACAGAAGGAAAACCTATATAGAAAATTTAAAGAAACCAAGGCAGAAAGAGTTTACAAAAAGTTTATAAAAATTAAACACCTAACCCAAAAAGTAAGCAGACAGCTGCAGAGTGAATACATAAACAATGTAATATCTAGAGATAACAACAAAAACCTATGGTCATACATTAAGTCTAAGAAAATGGAAACAACAGGCATAGCGCCATTAAAAGATGAACATAACATAATACATAATGATAATGAAACTAAAGCAAACATCCTAAACAAATACTTTGCATCAGCATTCTCAGCGCTAGGAGACAAAGACATATTTCTTAATTTGAACCAAGTAGACAACATAGAAGATTTAGTAGTACAAGAAAATGGAATTAAAAAACTATTAGCCAACACCAAACCAAATAAAGCGTCTGGACCTGATGGTATTCCAGCTAGATTACTCAAAGAACTAAGCAATGAGCTAGCCCCAGTGTTCAAAATACTCTTTCAGGCATCGCTTAACCAGGGCAGAGTACCAAAGGACTGGAAAGAAGCTAATGTCACCCCCCTATTTAAAAAAGGAGAAAAATCTGATCCAGGAAACTACAGACCAGTATCACTTACCAGCATCACATGTAAAATACTAGAACACATAATATGTAGCAATATCATAAACCACTTAGACAAACATAATGTCCTCACCCCATACCAACATGGCTTTAGGAAATATAGATCATGTGAAACACAACTAATAGGACTAATTGATGATTTTTCAAAAGGTTTAGATAATAGTGAACAAATAGATGCTATCTTACTAGATTTTTCCAAGGCTTTTGACAAAGTTCACCACCATAGTTTGCTTAAAAAATTAAAATATTTCGGCATTAACGGTCCACTGCATCAGTGGATTAAAGATTTTCTGATAGGGAGAGAACAAACTGTAATAATAAATGGCTCTAAATCAACACCAATAACAGTAAACTCGGGTGTACCTCAAGGAACAGTCTTGGGTCCACTACTATTTTTAATTTACATAAATGATTTACCAAATTGCATTAGTTCAGGAACAAAAGTCAGATTATTTGCAGACGATTGCATAATATATAGAACAATAAAAACAAAACAAGACACAGATATTTTACAAAGAGAATTAGATGAATTACAGAAATGGGAATCAAATTGGAGCATGTCTTTCCACCCAGAAAAATGTCAGTTGTTAAGAGTAACAAAAAAACTAAAACAAATTAATTCCACTTATCTTATTCATGGCAAACCAGTAACACAGACTAAAAACTCAAAATACCTAGGTGTTATAATAAATGAAAAACTGTCATGGAATCCACATATTGATGAAACTATAAAAAATCAAACAAAGCATTAGGGTTTATTAAAAGAAATTTCTATAAATCAAATAAGAACATAAAACTAAAATGTTATTTAACCTTGGTTAGGCCAATAATAGAATATGCATCCACCGTGTGGGACCCCTCAACTCAAGAAAACATTAAGAAACTGGAACAAACACAAAATAGAGCAGTGAGATTCATAACAAACGAATATTCACATTTGACTAGGGTAACACCATTAGTAAAATCACTAAATTTAGAAAGCCTTCAGGACAGAAGACTCAAAAGTAAAGTAGCAATTATACATAAAACACTGAACCATAATCTTAAAATACAAAAACAGAATTTAATAAAATACTCTGAAAGACACAAAAATAAAGGCACATTCCTCGTCCCATATGCTAGGACAAATTTGTACAAATACTCCTTCTTCCCTAGTGCTATTAGAGCATGGAATGGGTTGCCTGAGCTAGCCAGAAAAACCAGTGACTTGGCAGAATTTAAGTCATTGGTTAATATGCATGACTAAATGCATGACGCGTAGGACGTAATCATCTTCTTTTTTGAAGTAACGTCTGTATTATATAAGATAAGATAAATATAGACTAAATAATATTAAATATCTTGAACAGATAAACACAGTCAACTGCAGATCACACCATATTTTTTTTTTACATAAACATACTAATTATTGTCCATTCATTTGATATTTTAATCAATTTAACATTTAAATTTGTTTTTCTAAACCATTTTTAATACATACGTTCGCTGGTCGCTAAAGTTGCGTAGCCGTGTTGAGATAGGCCTATATTCATTCATGAAAAAAGGTCACGCATGCGCAACACTGAATGAACTCTATAAAAGCCAATTTTTAACTCTAGATTAGTGTAGATTTAGATCTATGTCTACCTCAAGATCTATTTTATACTTTAACACATGAACATACAAATTAAGTCTATTCATCTCAAATTTTAATCAAATATATGTAGGCCTACACGCAAATGTTTTAATTTGAAAAATGGATTGAAGCCTATTAGCTATTTTTATTTGATAGCTTCATTCACACTATTTTTACATTGACACATTCGCTTTACTTATTACATTATTATTTCGTTTAATTGTGACTATATCGAAAGTAATGCTCAAATAAAGACACGCGGGTCGCGAGTAACATATGTCTAGTATATATATATATATATTCTTTTCTAATGTCTGTCATTTGTTGTGACTAGAACTTGTGCACGCCAGGGAGACTTAGACGGTTCAATAATCTCGTGTAAGACCGTGTAGCCACTGAGGTACAGTTGGGTGACAGATTACTAAATAGGCTAGGAGCCTCTCCCCTCGCTGGCTGGAGAGTACTCAGGCACAACGATGGTTTCTGACCATCGAAAGGAATAAACAGATTTTGGTGCAAACTTTATAAGTCCAAGAATGACGTTGGAGCACAAATTGTCTAGTAGAGAAAGTCGAACTCCTTCGTAGCGTTCAGTTTTGAGTCGTATGTTAGCGTCGATATTTCCTTGAGTGACTCGAGATAGATGGGTGGAAGCCATAAAGATTTTGTTGAACATGTCGGTCATTTTTGCTTCTTAGCCATGTGAGTCGAAATATAGCTTTCACAGCTCCCAGTGTCTACTAGGGCTTTCAATTGCACGTTGTTGATGCAAATGGGTATTGTAGATTTGTTTAAACTTAAAGGCTGCACAGTAGCGATAGCCGAAACTGTTGAAGATTTCGATTTGCATTTTCTTTGAAAATGACCCTTTGTAAAGCACTGATTGCATGTGGCTTTCCTTGTAGGGCATTGAGAGCGGGGATGCTTAACCCTGCCGCAAAAGTAACACTTGCTAGCTAATGCATTTATTTCATGTGTGTGTGAATTGCTTGCACTTAGAGGAATTGTTACATTTGGCGAGGGTGTGGCCAAAGAATTGGTGAGAGTAGTTGTCGCGCAATTAGTTTCCGGCTGTGATGATTATTCATATTGTAATGATTGCTGATAAGCATGTTCTAGTAAGCGATCCTCCTCGAAGCCGTCCTTTAAACTCAAAACAGTCTTTTCAAAAAGACGTTTTCGAATGCTGTTGGACACTAGTCCATTGATAAACGAATCTCTAATAGCCTCTTCTCGGTGTTGTTCAGCAGTCACCGCTCTGAAGTTGCAATCTTTGGATAGATGCTTTATTTCTGCATGTAGGCGTCTATCCTTTGACCTTGCTCGTGTTTGCAAGTAGCTAACCTGTGCCTAGCAAACACCTCATGCTTTGGTTGAATGTAGATGCTATTTAGAGTCTGGATTGCTTCATCAAATGTCTCTTTATCAAGTATCATTTGATATACAGCAGGAGAGATATAGTTTATCAGTAGTATCAGTAGTATCAAGATTATCTACTGATACTACTGATAAAATTTTTTTAAAAGTTTCATACCAGTGCTGCCAATGCTCTGCTGCTTGAGGTGCTGTGGGCTCGATGTCAAACTTCTCTGGCCGAAATATCCTATCCATTTCGAAATTCTTACAACTTTACAGTTTTGATTCATTGTATTAAATTGTTATGAACATAATGATGATAACAGAGTCGAAAACCATGACCACTTAGTATGGCTTTAATACACTGAATGACTACACAAAACACATTTCGTGAACACATTCTTATAAGCACATAAGAACGACAACCGATACAGCAAATAATTTTCATAACATTATATATAATTTATAAGGCTGGTTTTCGATTCTTAAGGTTAAGAAGGGATGCATTATGTCGCGTGACCACGCAGTACAGATCCTGGATGTGACCTACATATTTTGCCACACAAAGCAGACAAACCAGGTAGTTTTAATAAGCCATCAAATATTGAAAACATTTCAACTGTCAAAAAGATGAAATCTTCTTTCTGATGTTATCTTTACGTGGAAAGTTTGAGAGAGATTGTTGTGAGACTATGTCAAATGTAATAACAATAATAATAATAATAATAATAATGCAATGTCATGCAAGGTCTATAGCTACAGGCCTGTCAATGAACACTCTTAAAGGCACTAAAATGAACTTTGTTTCTCTCCAACAAAGCTCGACCCTGGCAGTGCCACAGAATAAACATTAGTTCGTTTTTAACATAATAATAATAATAATAATAATATGAGGCTGATGTAAACGACACAGTTAATTGTAATTAACATTCAACAAGAAATGAAAGAAGTGGCTACATTTGTTGTTATATAAACTATAAAATATTCCTCAACGCGTGCAATGTCCAAACTAACAAGCACCCTGATGACTGCAGCCAAAAAAATTGATGCAAAAATGCTTGAAATTGAGCCATAAAGAATTTAGCAACTCGTTAGTTTCGGGCTAACATAAAAAGGAGGAGATAATTTCAACGATTCTAACAGAAAAAAAAATGAAACTTCGGATTACGTGCTCTTGTTTTTTTCTTTTCAAAACATAATTAATTTCGAAATGAGTTTTTTGCTGTTTTTTTTTTTAAATAGACTAAATGAAATGTTGAGCGTTTTAATTTGGCAAATTCGTCACAACTTGATCTGAAACAACAATTACAACTACAGTTACATTACAGAAAAATGTCATGCAATATCTCATCCCTGCATATCAACGGTCACCATATTACACCCATAATAGCCCTGCAGTATAGATTACCATTTAAAATGGATGGCTTCATAAAGTTGATGGCTTGCATATTAATGGTCTTGCAATAGTAATTACCAAGCAGTGTTGATTATCTTGCAATAAGTAATTGCAATTAGTAATGATAATATCAATGCAACGTTGATGGCCATTTATATAAAAACGTTGATATTATATTATACTAAATATATATATATAAACATTATATAGTATACATTCTCACAGTCCCGCCTCCTCGCCGAAAAATAAGTTTTAATAATTTTGACTATAGCTTGAATGCATATTGGTCGTCTGGAATGAGCTCGTGCCATTTTAAAACATAATGTTTGTGATATAACAATAAATACCCAACAAACTTAAGTCCCGAATCTAAGGTACAAAAAGACACTCTTTACATAGAAAATACGTTTATACGCAAACACAAACAAAACAGAGATATGTATCATTTTTCTTAAGGACATAAAATAAATTATTATCGCGCCAAAATGGCCGCGCCAAAACGTCCGGCTTTGAGGTCGATAGCTTTGCATTAGAATTGGCCTTCCTGTGTGAACAGCCCAGCAATGCAGATAACCATACAATGTAGATGCCTAAACAAAGTTAAGGTCTTGCTTAATTAATAGTCTTGCAATAGCAATGGCCAAAGGGTTTTGAGAACCCTATTATGTTAATTGCCTTGCAATGTTAATAACCTTGAGATGTTGATTGCATTGAGATGTTTATAGCCATGTTTTAATTTTCAATTAAGAAAATATATTTTAAAACAAGTAAAAAAATACATTTAAAAAAAGAGGTTATGCTTAGTGTATTTGTATCAATTATTTTAACTAAATTTGTAATATATCTAGTGTCTAGACTCACAATAATAAATCTATGCGATTAGAAATATTTTTATCAATTGTTTTTGTTAAGCGCAATTTCATGCTTTAAGCTTTATCAGTGCGCTATGATCCTATCACTTGTCTGGACAAGCTGGAAAAAATGAGGTGGGAGAAAGAAGGGGATATATTGGTGAATATTACCGTGATCGCTTTTTAAATGCATTTATTTTTAAAAAAGCTGAATGACCTGAATTCGAACTCGAGGGCACAAGCCTCCTCAAGTCAACATACTAACCACTGTGCCAGGGAAGTGCTTATGAAAAACAGAAGGTTTTATAATTATCTATTGTTAGTTCAAACTTTAAATGGGCGACCTATTTCTCTCTGCAAAGTATAAAGTGAACTAATTCAACTTATACCACCACATCAAGTCAAATACAATTTTTCCCTTGTTTGATATAAAAAAAATTGATTCTTGTTTTGTCAGGTAAAAGAAATATTTGTGCAAAATTTCAGCTTGATCCGATACTGGGTGTGAGAGAAATAACGTGTACACATTTTTACCAGACAGACAGACTGAGTTGATATAAGCTTTGTAAATAGTATAGTTTTAAAAATAGTACTTCTCTAGACATTGTCAGAGACGGCAAAAAGTAACCCTGCGTCTGAAAGGAAATAATGACAAGTGTTATTCACACACTCCAAGAAACTAGATTTTCTGAAGTCTCTCTCCAACAAAGTAAAGACAGAACAAAGTTAAGTCCCTTCCCATTGACCTTCGTCTAAATATTTCCTGCTGACACTTGGAGTCTTGTCATCGCCTTGTTGCCCCTCGGCATCTTTCTTTCTACAGTGGCTCTCAACATTTCTTCCTGTGGCTCTTCTTTTCCACAGATTTAATCCAATATAACCGAAGCCCCGACGCCAACCACTATTTCTGGTATTGAAAGCCAACAAAATGCATATTCTGAGGTATCTAGACTGCATTTTCCTGCTATTAAAAAGTTTTATTTCAAAAACCTAATGTGCTATTCTTACAGACTTAGACCCTCCCGAGCCGTTCGGCGCATTTGCCGTCAAGCTGTTTCCATAAAAATGTGTCACTGGTAATCTCTGAAGCTTCTTCCCACCTGCCATAAGGACCTCCATGAATGTGTGGCGTCAAGTTGTACTAGGATATCATCGCAACTCTTCTTATGCGTACTTCGATTTGTCAGAGAACATTTCCCGCAAACCTCATGCGACGCTCTCTCACAATCTTACTAAGGGGTCGACTCCTAGTTCGGCATAGAATTTCCTTGATTTAGACCCGAACTCTATAACTGACTCCTAAAATCTGTCTTAGCCATCTTTGTTGAGCCACATTTAGTGTTTTTCAATTTCGGCAGATGACTATTCACTGCACTTTATTAATGGAGCCTCGCCACTGGTAAAAATGTGTAACCTCTCTTAAATACGCTCTTGGAATTAAGTGACTGTAGTTTGCTTTTTGTTTTTAAACTCAAACCCCTCTGGTAGGGGTTTTAAACTCGAACCCACCTGGTAAGTGGTTTTGAACTTGAACCCCCCACCCCCGGTAGGTTTTTTTCAAACTCGAACCCTCCTGGTAGGGGGTTTTAAACTCAAAACCCCCTTGGTTGTGCTGGGACAAGTGATGGTTTAGTATTAAAATCTCAAACAAAATGAAAGCAAACAAGATTACAAAGAGAGTTTGTGTTGCCACACAAACACAGAGGCGGCCCCTGTGGGAGACTGATTCCTGTCGGATCTGCATATTCGCTGTTCGACTGTGGATGGCATCGAGCAGGGTATGAAACCGAGACCGTAGAGATAATAAGTCCTGCGCGCTAACCGCACGACCAGGCATTGCTCTAAATCTAATGACAAACTGGTTACAAACTAATAGCCTACTATTGAAAATATACCTACACATTACGGAATGACAACTATCGGATATGTACAATATGTCATTCTAAACTAGACTAAGAAATTCTAGATCTAGATTCTATAATGATTTTAATTAGAACTTAAATCTAAATCTAGTTTTAAAAATCTAGCTCCAGTGTAAAGAAACAAAAAACTAGTGTAAAAAATCTAGCTCTAGTGTAAAAAAAATCTAGCTCTAGTGTAAAAAAATCTAGATCAGATCTGAATCTAGCTATTATGTCTTTTAAAATGCGAGTCACATTACGAGGTTTAATAAACATTACTATACCGAGTTGTTTAAGCATTTAAAGAATTTATTCCATATGACGTCAAAGGAAAAAAATCCACTACGTCACCCGCCTAGTTAGACTAAAAAAAAACATCTATACGAGCAGCTTGTTGAGGGTTCATAGACATTGGTGCACCGAGTGAGATCTTTTAGCATTTCATTTAAAGAATTAACTCCCTATGACGTCAAAGGAAAAAAATTCCATTACGTCACACGTTATCGAACTCCTGTATGCTGATGATGCAGCTATTGTAGCTGATTCTGATATTCAGCTACAGTGCCTGGTTGACAAATTATCTGCTGCTTGACAGAAGTTCGGCTTAAACATCAGTCAAAGCAAGAATAAGATACCTGTCCAAAACACAAACACTGCACCTCAAGTAAGCATTAATGGCCAACCACTAGAAATTGTTGATCACTTTTGTTACCTTGGCTCCATCATATCCCATATGCTAGGACAAATTTGTACAAATACTCCTTCTTCCCTAGTGCTATTAGAGCATGGAATGGGTTGCCTGAGCTAGCTAGAAAAACCAGTCACTTGGCAGAATTTAAGTCATTGGTTAATTTGCATGACTAAATTCATGACGCGTAGGACGTAATCATCTTCTTTTTTGAAGTAACGTCTGTATTATATAAGATAAGATAAGATATCCAACAACACTCTACTGGATAAAGACATAAACAACAGGATAGCCAAGGCGATGGCCACCATGTCACGGCTGCAGAAAAGAGTCTGGGACAACATATTGCTGACTAACAGTACTAAAGCCCTAGTCTACCGGACCTGTGTGTTGAGCACCTTGCTGTACGGAAGTGAAACATGGTCAACCTACTCATGGCAGGAAAAAAATCTGAATGTTTTCCACCCCGATGCCTAAGGCGGATTTTTAAAATAAGCTATTGAAAATCTGATTAAAATTTAATTTCCCTTCCGAAACATCGCATTAGTTTTAAGTTTCTATAATTGATTGTTCCGGATGTTTATATATTTATAGTGAGAGAAAAAAAGGATTCCAGATTAATCAAATGCCTTTAATTAAATTTGTGGGATGGTCTGTTATGAAAATTAGAAGTAACATAGCCTTATGGAAATTTTTTCAAACCAGACTTTGGTGTTAGGAAATTTTTTTCCTTAAAAATCGGAGCATAATATTAACGATAATTAGATTTTCTAACGTTTTAGCTAGAAAGTTAAATGTAGTGTAAGAGAGAAGTGCGATTTTACATAAATAGAGTTAAACTATTTTCATAAAAATTCCGGAACAACCAATTGTCGTAAATGAGAAAATTATTTGTTTTATTTATTAGAAGAGGGATTTTAAACATTTATTAGCGTTATTAGATTTTTTACATCAAATTCGGCTCATATTTGGCGACGATTTGTAAGAAAATTAAAGTAATGTAGGTCGATTTCTTTTTCGAAACAAAATCCGGAACATTCTTTACCGATTAAACAACTTTTATTATGTTTCGGCAAGAAAATTAACTGTAAAATAAGTCTAAAAATTGATTTTCAATAATCGTTGCTAGTAAATTACTTACTTATTTTAAAATTCTGAATAAACTATTGTCGATATTTTTGAAAAAATTAAAATTATTTGACATAAATTTGTTTTAAGTTAAAAATTCGGAACAATTGATAAATAAACTATAGTGACGTAGTGTCAAAGAATATAAGTGTAATATTAGTCAATTATGCGATTTCAAACAATCATTTGACATAATTTATATTTATAAAACAATATCCGGAACAACTTTATAGTTAATGAAATATAAATCAGTATAGATATTTTTATTTAGATTTATATGCTATTTACATACAAAACCGGAACAATATATTAAAGATAATGTGTTTCTTGCAACGTTTAAGCATGGAAATAAAATCTAATATAAGTTAGAAGAGCAAACAAATATTCATTGGCATTGATTTGTTTTTCACAAAACATCCGGAACAATCTATTATAAATACTTAAAACTATTACAATATTTCTGAATGATAAATTAAAGGTTAAATCAGATTTACAATAGCCTCTAATCTTATTTGTTAATCTAATCGTGACGGACAGACTGACTAACAGAGAAAACGCACAAAAATAATCTTCTTTTATTCAGATGGGAGCACTAAACAAAAAATAAATAAAATCAGATTTTTTTTTTAAAGTTTAAGGAAATGGTTTGGCACCTGTACATGTTGCGACGTTACGCTACTGCACGAAAGTCGATGTATAAAAAAAAACATTTTAAAATATGTGAATGATATTTACAAAACAAAGGGCATTATTAGCCTTTATAACATACAGAAATGTTTTCTTTTAATTTTAGTAGCTAGTTAACCAGAAAAAAACATCTTTAACTATTATGTATATTTGTTGTAAACATTTCCTGTACATTTTATAAATATATTTGACGTGGTGATACTGAAAATACACAACGATGGTCCATCTTTGTTAGCATATTGTAACATTGCCTCCCTTACATTTACGTTATTGTTTTAGAAGTGGTGTATTTTTATGAAAAAATCCCTTGCATAATTAATTTTATAAATTAAACGGTTTGCTTTTAGAAAACCAAAATTAGCCGTTACACCTAAACTTTTCAAGCCGCATTTAATGAGGATATAATATTTTTCATATTTCTTCTAGTTTTTGAGATCTGAGTGTGACAGACGGACAGATGGACATTTTGCACAAACCTAATAGCGGCTTTTTCCCCTTACGGGGGCCGCTAAAAATCAGTCACTAAATTCCGATCCCCTCCCTTCGGGGGGGGGATTTCATTTCGAGGGGAGGGGGGTTTGAACCTCAACCATCCCCCCGGCTACGCCCATGGTATATATATAGTGCTGATTTGATGCCTATAAAAAGTAAATGAATTGAAAAATTAACGGTCTTTTAATAGTAAAGACTTTTTACTATTTTTGCTAGCCATGCAATGCTGATGCTTCATATAAAACATTTAAAAAAAAAAAACAGTAAATCTATGGCCGCTATCGGAGATGGTAAAGAGAGAGATGCTGAGATGAAGTAGCCATGATTGTGCAGAGACAGAAATTAAAAACTATTGAAACTGAAGGGTAAAAATAATTTAACTAATAGAGATAACGATCCTTTTTGGCTGTTTGTACGTCTTATTTTATCAAGTAGTGTCTTATTGTTTCAGTAGTGTCTTATTGTTTCAGTAGTGTCTTATTGTTTCAGTAGTGTCTTATTGTTTCAGTAGTGTCTTATTGTTTCAGTAGTGTCTTATTGTTTCAGTTGTGTCTTATTGTTTCAGTAGTGTCTTATTGTTTCAGTAGTGTCTTATTGTTTCAGTAGTGTCTTTTTGTTTCAGTCATGCTGAGACGCTCGCAACATTCTGCTCTAGCATGAGCGTGGACCATCATTAACAATACAAGCTTTAGTCTAGGAAATCAATTCAAACGTGGCTAGTTATATTTAGATCTGAGCATTCGGATGTCTTCTATTACCCCCACTAGGAAACAATTACACTGGATGGTTCAAACACTGCCTTTTGGTTCTGCGTGTTTGCGTTGACGTGTGTATATGGGTCAGTGCTTGTGTACGTGCTTAACTCATGATCTGCTATTATGTTGCGTAGACCTGTGTATGTGTTTTCAAGGGTCAGTTTTACGTGAACTTTGACAATTGTGTACACGCGAGTTTATTAATGTTCAGAAAGTTTTGTAATATTTTTGATAGACAATCAGAAGTAAAAGACTTTTTATTTGGCTCTTTAAAAATTATAAAGTTAATTAAATTAAAGTCATGTGATACCGACAGAGTCAGTGCCCACTATTCCTCTTGCTTCATATAGGTTTGAATGATTTAATTTTTTGAGACGTAAAGGTCATAGTGACCGACTGGTCCGCGTGTGATTTGGGGGAATTCCATGACAAACTAAACAAGGTCAAGGGCGCTAAATTAAACTTGAATGTTGCCAACTAATTAAAAAAAAATGACAACAAACAGAAGAGCTTAGGAAAGATATCTTTTCTAGTTAGTAGCTTATCAACACCTCCTGTACTCTGTACACCGGATACACCAAAAAGCTAGCTATTTACAGTTTTATCGCCATTGATAACTATATTCAATTGTGTGTGTGTGTGTGACTAACTTGTTAAAAGTCCTTTGTGTACATGCTGACAGACTGGACTGCTTGAATTGTTGTATAACGTGATGTGTCACAATGTCTTGTCAAGGATTTGATTTGAAATGTGCAGTGTGTGTTTTAACATGTCTGTCAAGACTTAAATAATTGGACTGGATATCAGTTATAATAAAAAGGAATTAAGGTTTTGATTAGATTTGGATAGTCTGTGTTTTACAGAAATTAAAATAAAGATCTCGCACACAACAGTAGAGGCCTCTAGATATGAGACAATAGACACGCTGACGAGATTTCTCTTTTAGCAGAAACACAAAATAAAAGGCAGGGGAAAAAAAAAAGTTGTGTGTTTAGAAGTTGTAGAACAACAAGAGTCTTTAAAAGGGGAGAATGTGGAGCCCCTAGTGAAAGAAGTGAACAAGAGTTGTATTTACGTGACAAGAGAAATAGAGGAACAAATAAAATATCCTGTGAATGAAAAGTGTGTCCCATCCTCTTCCTCCTCTTCCGTTTCTCTTCCCAAACATTTGGATATAGGTTAGGTCTAGACGGAGATGAAAAAATTGGTTTCAAAAAGGACATTTTGGGAAGAGTTGTAAAGCCAGACAACTCTGTTACACTTCCGTTTATAAAGCATGTGTCTGCCACTGGAGCAGGGATGTGTTCATTATTAAACTAGTTTAATGTACGATTGTCAATGAACTACCCATTTTTCACAAGTCATCTCATAGAACACCAACAAGGATTTTAACACAAAACAGTTTGTTATTATGTAGATAAATTACGGCAACATTTAAGGCCAATATTTACATATTTTAATAAATATTTTGACAAATGACAAAACTGTATACACAAATGGTACTAAAACCCATCGTAATAGTCCCCCTTACTTTTATGTATAGTTTTAAAAGTTTTGTAATTTAATTTAAAAAGAAACAACTAGACTAACAATAATAAATCATTTGAATTAGAAACATTTCTACCAATTGTTTTTGTTTAGCGCAATTTCATGCTTTTAGCTTTCTCAATACCCTATGATCCTATCACTTGTCTCACT
>JAZGLO010000793.1:0-28264 GCA_036873155.1 Biomphalaria sudanica | reverse complement strand
TACGGGGGTTTTGCAGAGGTCTCATGTAAAAAGTCCGTTGAGTGAGTGGCGTGAAGTGTACGCTCACATCAAAGAAAAAACTCGACGCATAAAAAAAAGTTTTTTTTGTACGAAGCGAAACAAATAAATCTCTATATATCAAAATGTTTGATATATATTATTAACCATATATTAATATATACATATTGCAGACATCAAAAATTACTTTTCGATTTGTTACAATTGAAATAACTTTAATAGTGCTTGCAAGGTCAAGGTCAATTTAATCATTACGTTCTACTCTCAAAGCTAATCACATGGCGTGACGTCAAAACTTTACAACATATCCCATGATGAATCACACGACATCTCTAAACTCCATGTCTACACAAAGTTACATTTAATCTAACTGTATTTAGATCGTATGCTAAGCCTCTCCCACTACCCCCCCCCCCCTTGTACTTCAACATTTTAAATATCTCGATATCGGAGATTGAATATAGAGTAACAATGTTCCAGGGACGTAGCTAGGAATTTTCCATCGTTTGGGGGCGCCTGCATTTTGCGTAACTATTAATTTCTAATTTTAAAAAACCCCACTCATTTGGGGCCCCCCTCAAGTGGGGGCCTGGGGGGATTTTTTAATTCTGCCCCCTCCTCCCCCACCCTAGCTGCGCCACTGCAATGTACCTAATCCTTTAATCAAAGTTCATTTTCTATTTACGAAGATTCGAAACTTAAATTCTTGTAAGTGAGGCCTGTGGTCCCTAGCGCTATTTAAAATCTGCGTAGAAGTATGAGTCTTTCGGTATATTCTTTTTTAAAAAAATTTGATAAACTACATTTACATATCAAGAAGATTAATGTCCACCTTAAGGTTTTGGTGGTACAGATGACATTTACTTAAAAACAACATTCTCTATAACATTCTCCAAAAAGTGTAAGTATGAGAAAGCTGAAAATGATCACCAAACAATCACACACCCACACAAACAAACAAATTTAAACAAAAATCCTTTTCTTTCTAAATTTCACTTTCAGACTAATAATGATTACCTCGCTTTAAAATGAACTTTTATAAGGTCAATACTGAAAACTGGTAAATCTAACGTCTAGTGTTGAAAATAAATGATTTATGCATGTCAAGCTTGCAATGTTCAATATATGAGTCCCACGTGATCCCTGCATTAGATACTTCTAGTAGAATATTTATTATCACATGAAGTGAATAATTCTTTGTATTAGATCCCTTTACACTAAGTCAGCCAATCTTCACCTCTACATCCAGCGATGTGTCCACTCGCAAGGCCAATATTTGATCTCAGCGGTCAATCTAAAACTGGTCAACTGGCAAGAGAGCGATAACGCTGTTGACCTTCCCTCTTTCTATTACTGGACATGAAAACAAATATTTTCTTTCTTCGGTTTTAGCGAACAACTTTTTAACGCAGTTCGTGAGTCGGACATGGAGAAGGAATTATCGTCTGATTCGATGTGCGTGATAGCGAAATAGATCCCCCCCCCCCAAAGAAAAAAAATGAAATTTAGAGATTGATTATTTTTAAAGGCTAACGTGGGCTGCATTTATAGACTAAACTTTGTATTGTGTGAAGACTTACCTTTTATATAACCCGTACCTAATTACTTAGTTCTATTAATACTTTCGAATGGTGTCACTTGGATCATTTCTGCCTAACTCTTACAAAAGTTAGAAGATGGTCCTCAAATAAAATCGAGAAATGCATTCGTATAATCTTCGTTTTTTTCTTTTCTCCTATGCCTATTGTAATTTATGAAGTCTTAGAATATAATAATAATTGTAAAAATTATGTTCAAAAAAAAAAAAAGGTAAAATTTTCTTTGTATCTATTAATTATTTCCCCCTGTTCTAAGGCTTCCTAAAATAATATCAACAGACGCAACACTTTGGCTTTGAGGCTTTTTTCATCTTGCAGTGTCATTCAGAGGGATTTCAAAAATAAACTTGAGAAAAACTGAAACGTCCAGACATTGCTGTTGCTTACATGATAAAATATTTGAAAGTGAACCTTTGACTTGAAAACAACATTCTGAAATGAAAATGTCCTAATTGTCGCTAAAGTTGACTTTCCAATATAATATAGTTGCATAGTGATACTACTTTAAAAAAAAATAATTTTCAATGAAGTTATTCTAAATGTATTTGGTAATACTTTTTTTAACAAATCTTTTTGAGAATGAAAATTATTTAGGACCCTTTTTTCCCCCTTGCACAGACCTTCGCTTTACCTTTTTTTTTAAATATACGATTTAGCTTTCCGCTCTGCGTCATTTCAGTCTTTCCTTATGTCTGTCTGTGTAACGTAGAGATAGTATTTAGACTCATTTAAAGACTGTATATGTTGTCATTGCTTTGATGTAAACTGGTCATGTATTGCTTTTACAATGATAATGAAATGAAAAACAACTTTGTTAGAGTCTCATTCGGAAGACAAGCTCGAGTTAGGCTAATAACATGTACACTGTGTCTTTTCACTCGGTGTCTATTTCTTATAGTATAAATTACAGACTTTATTGAAATATCCATGTGCCAGTCTAGTCATGTAGTTAACTCAAAGTCATTGGCTTTCCAGACTAATTCAGGCAACTTATTCTATGCTCTAACGACACTAGGGAATATAGAGCACTTTTACGAATTTGTCCATGCATTAGAAATAATAAATTTGTCTCTATCTTTGTGTCTTTCTGTGTATTTTATTAGGTTTTGTTTTTGTATTTGTAAAGAATGATTCAGTGTTTTTATTTAATTGCTACTTTACTTTTTAGTCTTCTGTCCTAAGAGTATCTCTAAATTAAATACTAAAGGTGTTACTCAAATCACATGTCAATATTCGTTTCTTATAAAATAAATCTCTTAGTTCTATTTTTTTCTTTTGTATATATCATTTAACAGTATTTTATATTTATCATTCAAAAAGAATTTTAAAGGAATTCTAAATCTATAAATTTTAGTTTTTATTTGTTTTGAAGCAATGCTAATGAATATAGGAATGCACCAATTCACTTAAACTAATGAATTAAAACACATAGACGAACGTATCAACACCAATACATTAATTAGATCTGTTCTCTTTGAATCTTTGTGCCAAAAGACAAATGATTTCCACGACAGCTATAAATTCACCGGGTAGTCAAAAAAAAAAGTTTCTCGGGTTAGCCATAAATTTCGCAGTTAGCCATAAATTGTCCTGGTGGCAATAAACTCGTGTTGAGGACACGTTTAGAGGCCATTCACTTAATGATTTCATTACTACAAAGAGAAATGATTCATCAACTGTCCAGTGTTAGTGATAAGGTTATCATTGTACTTACACTTTGCCATTCAGCTAGAGAGAGTGCTAATCATTTGATTATTTCTCTGCCTTTGTGTAATCAATCTTCCAGCCCCCTAACCCCTCTCCTGGTCGTAATGACATAAGCTATTAAACTATCCAACTCCTAGCCATGGCACGTGAGCCTCTTCTGGTACTCACACCCCATTCAACACCCCGCTGACAATTCTCTCCCCCCTCCTGCCCCAACCAGTACTTTGACTTGTTCTCCCGACTGCGGCATTTCCGGCGCTTCCCCATGGCTATGAATAGATAGGAAGCAAGGGTTCAACTCACCGGACACTGACCAATGAATGTCAACCCTTGTTTGGGTCGAATGTACCGTGAACCACACCACAACATGACGTAGACTGAAGAGGGAAAGTCTGGGGCTTGAAGGGAGGGAATGGAAAGGTGCTGTTACCAAGTGTTACATCTGTGATGTCACTAGCAGACGTTGTTTCACGTGGCCACTTTTTTATAATACTTTAAAAAAAAACACATTTGTAAATAGCACGCCCTAAACCGGAGTAAACAACAACAATACCCAGGTGATTGATCCGCGGCTTCATTATGTCCTAAAAGATTTAAGCATTAGCCTATCTCTATTCGAATACTAGTATCATGTTTTGTATACAGCGAAAGCTGGACAATGTAAAAGAATGGACCGGCCTCTCTCCTGATATTCTACTAAGAACTGCTGCTGACTGAGAAAAATGGAGGGATTTGGTTACGCGAACTGTCACAGCACCCCTACGACGAAGATGAGATGACACAGCAAAGCCTCTACAGCAACCACCAACTATGCCACATGAAAACAAAACAGAAGATTATGTTTATTTTGTTCTTTTAGTATAAATTGTCTCCCTCCAAGTATTTTTTTGGTCTGTCGTAGTGCTCAACGATCTTCCTTCTACTATTTGTTGCATACAGTTTCCCGCTGCTACAAACTGGAGTAGGTCTCTAGAGAGTTGCGCCGTTACTTGGAGGCTTTCTGATCTCATTCTCATGTAAGGATCTTTCCTTATCCATATCTTTTTTTTTCTTCACAAACTCCGTGTGTCAGTCTGTCTTGTACAGATTTTGAACATGTTAAATGTTCCATTTTCCATTCTTGGATCAAGTTGAAACTTTGCACGATTATTCATTGCTACTAACAATACTTGAATCAATCCAAAAATTAACTAGTACCAAATTAAATAGTGATAATTAGTTTTTTTTGCTATCGAAAAAGGGGAAATAAATCTTACCGTACTGATACTAAGACATATGGGTGTCAATTTTGAGTTTTTCCCTTAGATAAGTTTTACCGTTTTAAAAAAAGTATTTTTAATAGTTTGCTTGTTTTTATTCGGCCCCTTTAAAAGGTCTCTACCAATTCTTTTTTTATTTGGATAGTCTACGTAGAAAACATTTCTACTAGGCGTGTCTGTAAAAAGAAAGAATTTGGAGATGATAAGACAGTCAGAGTATGAACCTTTCAGGCGAGATGAAGACCAAACGAACTATACATGAGTCAACTAAAATCCGTTTTTCAACATAAAGTCTTTTATTCAACATTCTTATGTATATTCAACATCTGTGGCATTTTACGTCTCGAAAGACGATCTTTTCCCTTTGCAGCTTCTTGTGTGACTAAAGAGGCCAATCCTTGATACACAGCTGCCATCGCAACATACAGTTATATATTTAACATACACATTTGTATTGAACATACAGCCTTGTAGTCAGCATGCAAACATATATACAATATATAGCTTAGTAGCAAACATACACACAGAAATACAACATATAGCCTTTTAGCAAACATACACACAGATATACAACATATAGCCTTGTAGTAAATACAAACAGATATATATCATATAGCCTTGTAGTAAACATACACACAGATTTACAACATATGATAGTAGTAAACATACACACAGATTTACAACATATAGCCTTGTAGTAAACATACACACAGATATACAACATATAGCCTTGTAGTAAACATACACACAGATTTACAACATATAGCCTTGTAGTAAACATACACACAGATATACAACATATAGCCTTGTAGTAAACATACACACAGATTTACAACATATAGCCTTGTC
This sequence comes from Biomphalaria sudanica, assembly GCA_036873155.1. Taxonomy (NCBI): domain Eukaryota; kingdom Metazoa; phylum Mollusca; class Gastropoda; family Planorbidae; genus Biomphalaria; species Biomphalaria sudanica. The sequence continues at coordinate 22,833 of JAZGLO010000793.1, read as the reverse complement.
GTAAACATACACACAGATATACAACATATAGCCTTGTAGTAAACATACACACAGATATACAACATATAGCCTTGTAGTAAACATACACACAGATTTACAACATATAACCTTGTAGTAAACATACACACAGATATAAAATATATAGCCTTGTATTAAACATACACACAGATTTACAACATATAGCCTTGTAGTAAACATACACACAGATATACAACATATAGCCTTGTAGTAAACATACACACAGATATACAACATATAGTCTTGTAGTAAACGTACACACAGATATAAAATATATAGCCTTGTATTAAACATACACACAGATTTACAACATATAGCCTTGTAGTAAACATACACACAGATATACAACATATAGCCTTGTAGTAAACATACACACAGATATACAACATATAGTCTTGTAGTAAACGTACACACAGATATAAAACATATAGCCTTGTAGTAAACATACACACAGATATACAACATATAGCCTTGTAGTAAACATACACACAGATATACAACATATAGCCTTGTAGTAAACATACACACAGATTTACAACATATAACCTTGTAGTAAACATACACACAGATATAAAATATATAGCCTTGTATTAAACATACACACAGATTTACAACATATAGCCTTGTAGTAAACATACACACAGATATACAACATATAGCCTTGTAGTAAACATACACACAGATATACAACATATAGTCTTGTAGTAAACGTACACACAGATTTACAACATATAGCCTTGTAGTAAACATACACACAGATATACAACATATAGCCTTGAATTGAACGTTCACCTTATATAGAATGTCTACTTTGTACTAAACTTTAACCTTGTATTCAAACAGAATAAATCAAAGAACCGATCAGTTGTGTCTTCAGATTTAGATTGTAAAAAAAAAAAAAGAAAAGAAATCCCCGAGTCCAGCAATTACTTTCACTATAATGGGACATTTGTAAGAAGCCTTCATTAAATCATTCTCTCTCTCTCTAGACAAGCAATAATTTGTCATTAGCATATGCAAGCTGGTATTGATCCGTTGTCTTCAATGCCCTCCTGCTTACATACACTTACACGTAATTCAACTTACTTTAATTAGAACTCGTAATGTTTGTTCGCGCTAAATGAAGAGATTCGGAAAATCGAACCAATGGTCTAGAGTTCAAACCCCACTCTTCCCGCAGGGGATTTAAACGTTAAACCCACTCCTCTCTTGGCATACAAATAGAACTCATACTCATACACTTATTCCAAGTTCATTAGAGATGCAAGGGGGGGGGAGGACATGTGCCGAAGTTTGTTTCTTAAAACTGATGAAATAGATACATTAAAATTAAATATTACGCAAAATGCAGGGGCCCCTTCAAACAAAAACAATTGAAAAAGAGGACTTAAAATGTTTAGCTTAAAGGTGATAGCCTTGACCTCTCATATCTTAAAGTCAACAAGAAATGAACTAATTAATTACTGTCTGTCTGGTGTCTCGTGGAACTGGACAGACGCAGATGATCACAGTTTGACCACTTTTGTCCGGATTCCATTTTTTAAAAAATCAACTGAAACACACACACACACATAAAATTGCATTGTGCAACCTTGACCTATAATCTGTTTTGTGCTGCCAAGAAAAGACAACCCAAAGCCTGCTAAATCTCGCTAAGGCTTCAGAAAAATATTCTGGCCTCGTTCTGGTCACGTGCAGGATATCATTATAGCTGGATTACTGTAATGGCTGCCTTTGTTTTGTAGACATAGATGATACAATTACTTTTTTTTCACATTATATTTTTAAAAAATTACAATGTGTATTACAAATGTTGTCAAGTTATATTTCATCTAATACATGGACGTATAACATCTGGAACAAATCGTGACATTAATAGTAGTAAGGTGAAATACCTTGGATTTGAGAATAAAAAATGTAAATAAATATCTGCCCGTCAACAGTTATCTTATCTTATATAATACAGACGTTACTTCAAAAAGATGATGGTTACGTCCTACGCGTCACGCAGTCAGTCATGCATATTAACCAATGACTTAAATTCTGCCAAGTCACTAGTTTTCCTGGCTAGCTCAGGCAACCCATTCCATGCTCTAATAGCACTAGGGAAGAAGGAGTATTTGTACAAATTTGTCCTAGCATATGGGACGAGGAATGTGCCTTTATTTTTGTGTCTTTCAGAGTATTTTATTAGATTTTGTTTTTGTATTTGAAGATTATGGTTTAATGTTTTATGTATAATTGCTACTTTACTTTTAAGTCTTCTATCCTGAAGGTTTTCTCAATTTTATGATTTTACTTAAAACAACCTTGTATCATATTTACGCATTAAGCACATCACAAACACATTAGTGTGTCGGATATCACTGCCTGCTTGTGTGTCACATTTTTTTTTTTACAAAACTTATATCAACTCACTCTGTCTGGTAACAAGTTTGAAAATGTTATTTCTCCGACACCCTACCTCAAGCTGAAATTTCGACAATAATTTCTTTTACCTGACAAAACAAGAATCCATTAAAAAAACAACAACCAATTAGTTAATTAACAAGTGGTAATCAATTATATTGTTTGGTATCTCAAACAAAGGAAAGAAATTGTACTTGACTGAAGTGGTGGTATAAACTAAATTATCTTATCTTCTTATCTTATATATTACAGACGTTTTCCTGGCTGATTCAGACAACCCATTCCATTCTCTAATTTCACTTGGGAAGATGGAGCACTTGTACGAATTTGTTGTAGCGTATGGAATCAGAAATGTGCCTTCAATTATGTGTCTTTCTGAGTATTTCATTAGGTTTTGGGTTTTCTTTTTGTAAATTCTGGTTCAATGTTTTATGTATTAGAGCTACTTTATTTTTTAGTCTTCTGCCCTGAAGTGTCTCTAAATTCAGTGATTTTAGTAATGGTGTTACTGTAATCAAATTGAAATACTCGTTTTTTAGACCTATAGTCCTCTTTATAGGTCGCCGTTTTAAAGTAGGCTAAATCTGTAACAAACAACTATAAAATCATCTATTTTCATATACACCTCACTAGCAGAGTGGTTAGTATGTCAGCTTGAGGATGCTTTAGCCACGAGAGTTTGAATTCAATTCGTTCCCCAATTTTTTTGTTACATAAATGCTTTTAAAAAAGAGATTATGTTAATATTTACTTTGAAATCGTTTTCTTTATTCCCCCCTTCCATTTTTTTCCCAACTGGTCCTGACAAGTGATAGGTTCATACCGTATTGAGAAATCTAAAAACATAAAATAGCGCTACAAAAACAATCGGTAAAAATATTTCAAAGCGCACAGATCGAATTTGGTCTAGATCTATTACAAATTTAATTACTTGACTGTTCTAAACTAATTGATACAATTACACTTCGTATAAGCTTTGCGGTTTTTTTTTTTAAAGTATTTTTCGTTTTTCTTGTTTTTCCTCCTCCACTGTTGCCTACTTCAGATTTCTGATCTACCTCAAATAGTTCTAAAAAAAACAAACAACAACCTTGTATCATATTTTAGCACAAACTCAAGTTTTAAAAAACAATTCCTTCCAACACACGCCGAAACATCCTGAAGGTATTTTGTAGGAGCGGGAGCGGGTATAACTCGCACATATTATGAATTTTAAAATCTTTTTATCATGAAATTAAAAAAAATATATTTTCATTTGAAATTAAAATGAGTAACTACTAAGCTTGACCGGCCTAGACTTCACCACCAGCCCCACATAATAAGTAATCCTGTATCTGTCCTTTCGACACTGAAAGTTCAAGTTTATTTAAAATGAATACATGTCTAATGATTATGATATACTCTTTTGACTAACATGGCAGTGTAGAGTACTGAAACCATGTTTGATGTCCTGCTGAAGGCTTGAACTAGAACATACAAAATCTTCTTCTTGAAAGAAACGTCTCAAGCTTGTGGACTTCAGAATAAGAAGAAAAAAGTCCATGATTTTCAAAAGCCACCACTACGACATTTAGAAGCATCTTTTCACAATTCGTTTAACGTTGGCGGTGGGATGTTCTGCGCATGCGTCAAGGCCAGGAGAAGATTCCCGAACCATATTTACATATCTTACATCTGTATTCTCTGGTCAGAGTGATCGAGCCATACAAGGAACAGAAGGGAGTACCCAGGCAATAAGCATCATTATTTATTGCTGACCAGTAGGAGTCCAGTGATAATTAGTGTCAAGAAACAACCGAATAACGTGACATTTACATTAACTATTTATACAAATCTATGCTCTGATAAAATCTCTAAAAGGGAAAAGAAAGATTGTTATTGACTTTAAAAAAATGACATACCTTGATCTAAGCTACAAAGAAATATTCGATTTTGGATATCTGTCTGGACGTTAAATAAGATGAATAAATGTGGATTTCTATTGAGTCGATCGGAAAGGTGAGTTTAGTGAATTATTCATCCAAAAGATTACTAAGATATCATGTGAACAGCACAAGACACTCCCTGATCAAGAGATGTTATTACCTTACCACAGCTGGATGGAGTTTTTAAAATTCACGAGTACCGATGAACATTTCTAATCTACTGCCTATTTTCTTAAAACTCATGGCCTGTGTAGCAGCTTAGTTTTCTGCACTAGGACATAGAGTCCAACCTTGTATCATATTTTAGCACAAACTCAAGTTTTAAAAAACAATTCCTTCAAACACACGCCGAAATAATGTTAACCCATTTAATGATTTGCTTTATGAACAATAAATATCGAATTTTAAAAAAGTTGATTGCATTGTACAACATCAATTTATCTCAACTCATTTTTCAACATCAATTTATCTCAAGTCAGTGTTAAACATCAATTTATCTCAACCCATTGTTCAACATCAAGTTATCTCAACTCATTGTACAAATCTATGCTCTGATAAAATCGCATGCATTTATCTCAACTCATTGTAAAAACATTAATTTATCTTAAGTCAGTGTACAACATTAATTTATCATAAGTCAGTGTACAACATCAATTTATCTCAAGTCAGTGTACAACATCAATTTATCTCAAGTCAGTGTACAACATCAATTTATCTCAACTCATTGTTCAACATCAATTTATCTCAGCTCAATGTGCAACATCAATTTATCTCAACTCATTGTTCAACATCAATTTATCTCAACTCAGTGTGCAACATCAAATTATCTCAACTCATTGTACAACATCAAGTTATCTCAACTCATTGTACAACATTAATATATCTCAAGTCAGTGTACAACATCAATTTATATCAAGTCAGTGTACAACATCAATTAATCTCAAGTCAGTTTACAACATCAATTTATCTCAACTCATTGTACAACATCAATTTATCTCAAGTCAGTGTACAACATCAATTTATCTCAACTCATTGTAAAACATAAAGTTATCTCAACTCATTGTACAACATCAAGTTATCTCAACTTATTGTACAACATCAAGTATCTCAACTCATTGTACAACATCAAGTTATCTCAACTCATTGTACAACATCAAGTTATCTCAACTCATTGTACAACATCAAGTTATCTTAACTCATTGTACAACATCAAGTTATCTCAACTCATTGTAAAACATCAATTTATCTCAACTCAGTGTACAACATCAAGTTATCTCAACTCATTGTACAACATCAAGTTATCTCAACTCAGTGTACAACATCAAGTTATCTCAACTCATTGTACAGCATCAAGTTATCTTAACTCATTGTACAACATCAAGTTATCTCAACTCATTGTACAACATCAAGTTATCTCAACTCATTGTACAACATCAAGTTATCTCAACTTATTGTACAACATCAAGTTATCTCAACTCATTGTACAACATCAAGTTATCTCAACTCATTGTACAACATCAAGTTATCTCAACTCATTGTACAACATCAAGTTATCTCAACTCATTGTACAACATCAAGTTATCTCAACTCATTGTACAACATCAAGTTATCTCAACTCATTGTAGAACAACAAGTTATCTCAACTCATTGTACAACATCAAGTTATCTCAACTCATTGTACAACATCAAGTTATCTCAACTCATTGTACAACATCAAGTTATCTCAACTCATTTTACAACATCAAGTTATCTCAACTCATTGTACAACATCAAGTTATCTCAACTCATTGTACAACATCAAGTTATCTCAACTCATTGTACAACATCAAGTTATCTCAACTCATTGTACAACATCAAGTTATCTCAACTCATTGTACAACATCAAGTTATCTCAACTCAGTGTACAACATCAAGTTATCTCAACTCATTGTACAACATCAAGTTATCTTAACTCATTGTACAACATCAAGTTATCTCAACTCATTGTACAACATCAAGTTATCTCAACTCATTGTACAACATCAAGTTATCTCAACTCATTGTACAACATCAAGTTATCTCAACTCATTGTACAACATCAAGTTATCTCAACTCATTGTACAACATCAAGTTATCTTAACTCATTGTACAACATCAAGTTATCTCAACTCATTGTACAACATCAAGCTATCTCAACTCATTGTACAACATCAAGTTATCTCAACTCATTGTACAACATCAATTTATCTCAACTTAGTGTACAACATCAAGTTATCTCAACTCATTGTACAACATCAAGTTATCTCAACTCAGTGTACAACATCAAGTTATCTTAACTCATTGTACAACATCAAGTTATCTCAACTCATTGTAAAACATCAATTTATCTCAACTCAGTGTACAACATCAAGTTATCTCAACTCATTGTACAACATCAAGTTATCTCAACTCAGTGTACAACATCAAGTTATCTCAACTCATTGTACAGCATCAAGTTATCTTAACTCATTGTACAACATCAAGTTATCTCAACTCATTGTACAACATCAAGTTATCTCAACTCATTGTACAACATCAAGTTATCTCAACTTATTGTACAACATCAAGTTATCTCAACTCATTGTACAACATCAAGTTATCTCAACTCATTGTACAACATCAAGTTATCTCAACTCATTGTACAACATCAAGTTATCTCAACTCATTGTACAACATCAAGTTATCTCAACTCATTGTACAACATCAAGTTATCTCAACTCATTGTAGAACAACAAGTTATCTCAACTCATTGTACAACATCAAGTTATCTCAACTCATTGTACAACATCAAGTTATCTCAACTCATTGTACAACATCAAGTTATCTCAACTCATTTTACAACATCAAGTTATCTCAACTCATTGTACAACATCAAGTTATCTCAACTCATTGTACAACATCAAGTTATCTCAACTCATTGTACAACATCAAGTTATCTCAACTCATTGTACAACATCAAGTTATCTCAACTCAGTGTCTTGTGTATCGTTATCTCTGAATATTACATCGTTATCGATTTTTGATGATTTGATTTGACATTAGGTAACCGAAAATTCATATTATAAAATAAATGAGACATATGTAAAGTGTTTTATTACTACCAGGTTCAGTAAAGAAATCTTCTCCTGAAATCTGACAACCTTATCAGTTTTATGAATTGGTCAATTTACCAATCAGGACGTATCGACTCTCTTCCTTACAATTCTGTTTAATGCTAAGAGCTTGGACCACATTCTATCCAGAGGCTCGCTAGTCCAATCATTCAATCACTTCCATAAGACCAAGTTACTCACTTGAGTGTGTTCTATCAACGCAGGCCGTGCTCCCTGGCACGCAGATGTAGCTCGCTATCACTGTCACAAGTAGTGACTGGGACTAGGAGTGACAGATGTCACTGACAGATGGTCATACAGCTAAAAAAACAAAACCAACTAGGTCGGCACTCTCGTTGGAATCCTTCAATACAAAATACTCGTACGTTTCAGTCTCGATGATCTGTATTTTTTAGCGCTATTATGTCTTTGTGTTTTGAAGTGTTTTAAAATTTGTTCGCCACTACATTTGAGTGGAACTAAGGAACTAGTTGAGACGCCTGGAGACAAAAAATAGCTTTTTTTATCTATTATTTTATTTTTCTGGTTACAATCTATTACGAAATGAAGAGGACAACCGTTCTTCGTATACGCTGTCATTCATTATTCTAGTTTACTGTATTAAAACTTAGAGTAAACTTTGTCAATATTTTATGTTTATTGGTTGTCTATGTCTACATTTGTTCTGTTGGCATCCTGTACATAAACGAGTTTCTTTAACCCATAAGAAATAAGAAGATATTTACTGTAGACGTATTAGATCTTAACTTATAATATAAATCTTGAACTAACTTGAATAGCTTCTTGGTGCACAAAACTAAATAGAACTTTGATGACAATAGAGACAAATGTCAACTTGAAATGACATGTAACAAATGTAGTAGACTTTCATTCTACTATCAAATGGTATTTGGAACAAAATGTAACTCACTACAATAAGACGTCTTTTCATTCGGTCTTCTTATGCTTATCTTGCATCATACTATCATTAACTTCTTCTCATCATCACCATCAAAACACACACACAAACACTCCATAACACTTATCCATGTGATTCTTATAAAGAAGGGAGTTCCAACCTTTGCTTCAGCACTAGTCCTTCTTGCCTTTCATACATTTAGAGATGTAGATGTTAACACTTCCCATGACGTTGTACACATCAAAGCTCGCAAACACACAAACTGTCATGTCCTACCTACTGTTTAAGATGGTGAAATATTTGTACAAGAGTCGCTCTCTATTTCTGAAATATATGAGACAATAACGCGTACTGCCCCACACTTCCTAGTCTTCAGGCTAAGAAACTTCTTCCACCACGTAAGGTCATAGATGTGAATGGTTTCAACCAAGATTGCACAACGCGTGCGTGCTAGTCAAAATGATTCTTCTATAAGTTGTACAATCTACTTTACATTCACAAGCATGCAGGTATTGGCTATAGATCTAGTGCAGGATCAACACGCTCACCAGAAGACAAAAATACCCCCCCCCTTCCGAGATTTTCAGAGTCACATATTGATCGACCAGAGAGAAGCTATCACGTCTGTTATTGAAGTGAAAGTGCGTGTATAAATAGCAGCTATCAAAGAGTAAGTAATTGAGCCTGTCATCTTCTTGTGCTGGACAAAGCCCTTAAATGACGCTGCAGCCCAGCCCCTAGAGCTTATTAATGCAAGAATCGTACCAGACACAGATCCGATTAGGACTTAGCCATCCACTCAACGACACACGCTAGATAGTGGCGCGCTCTAAAGTCTGTCCTCGGTGTGTCTACATGCTATTCTAAATTTTGTATTACTATTTGTCAGAGTAGCCTAGTCTAGCAGACGATATACAGTTAAATGTATTTATTATCTAACTTATAGTTTAAGTTTCGATTATTGTTTATACAACTGTGCAAATCGTTTGAGCAAAAATTACATTCTGCATATAAACTCTAAACTGTTTTTGAACCAAACATCTATATTATAAAGTAGAATGTGAGATGTATGTATGTATGTATGCATGTTACTTATAGACATCAAAACCGCTTGACCAATCTTGATAAAACTAGGCAGGAATGTTTCTTGGGTACTAACTTAGACCGTAGTGTATGTATTGTAGCCCTAAAACAAACTTAAGACCCTCAAAAAAAAAAGTTGTCCGACTCTATTACAGCTATAGTATTTTATGGATCTAGGCCATGGTTAACAATGTTGACATGAGAAAAGATCGAAATGATTTAGGCCTAGATGTAATTTTAAGAAATACACTTTGCGCACATAGTTTTTTACTTTGACACATGAAAATACAAAAGAAGATCCATTGCTTTCATTATATAATAAAATTAACCTTCAATTTTGTGTTTCAAAAGTATTTTTTACATAAATTAGTTTCTGGTATCTGTGACTACAGAGTTCCTGGCGAACATTCTTTCATTAGACATTACCAATTGGTTACACATTAACACATCTCTCTACTGAGTCTATTCCTAGGTCTAGGAAAAATATAGAATCTACATTTTGTAAAATTAATACCACCTCAACATCCCTAATAATAGGCAGCATTTACAGACCACCAAATTCTAGTTTAGAATACATGCAGGAACTATGTAATCAGATTACTACACTTAAAGAGACAAATAAAATTGCAGTTTTTTGGATTATGGGTATTTCAACCTACCTTATATAAATTGGAAAATAACCATAGATAAACACCAAAACCTTAAGGACATAAATGAGCTTTTCATAGAAACTTTACACAACCTAAGTTTAGATCGAATCATTAAAAAGCCAACTAGATTAAACAACACATTGGGGCTAGCTCATTGCTTAGTTCTTTGAGTAATCTAGCTGGAATACCATCAGGTCCAGACGCTTTATTTGGTTTGGTTTTAACTAATAGTTTTTGAATTCCATTTTCTTGTACTACTAAATCTTCTATGTTGTCTACTTAGTTCAAATTAGTAAAATCACTAAATTTAGAAAGCCTTCAGGACAGAAGACTCAAAAGTAAAGTAGCAATTATACATAAAACACTGAACCATAATCTTCAAATACAAAAACAGAATTTAATAAAATACTCTGAAAGACACAAAAATAAAGGCACATTCCTCGTCCCATATGCTAGGACAAATTTGTACAAATACTCCTTCTTCCCTAGTGCTATTAGAGCATGGAATGGGTTGCCTGAGCTAGCCAGAAAAACCAGTGACTTGGCAGAATTTAAGTCATTGGTTAATATGCATGACTAAATGCATGACGCGTAGGACGTAATCATCTTCTTTTTTGAAGTAACGTCTGTATTATATAAGATAAGATAAATATAGACTAAATAATATTAAATATCTTGAACAGATAAACACAGTCAACTGCAGATCACACCATATTTTTTTTTTACATAAACATACTAATTATTGTCCATTCATTTGATATTTTAATCAATTTAACATTTAAATTTGTTTTTCTAAACCATTTTTAATACATACGTTCGCTGGTCGCTAAAGTTGCGTAGCCGTGTTGAGATAGGCCTATATTCATTCATGAAAAAAGGTCACGCATGCGCAACACAGAATGAACTCTATAAAAGCCAATTTTTAACTCTAGATTAGTGTAGATTTAGATCTATGTCTACCTCAAGATCTACTTTATACTTTAACACATGAACATACAAATTAAGTCTATTCATCTCAAATTTTAATCAAATATATGTAGGCCTACACGCAAATGTTTTAATTTGAAAAATGGATTGAAGCCTATTAGCTATTTTTATTTGATAGCTTCATTCACACTATTTTTACATTGACACATTCGCTCGCTTTACTTATTACATTATTATTTCGTTTAATTGTGACTATATCGAAAGTAATGCTCAAATAAAGACACGCGGGTCGCGAGTAACATATGTCTAGTATATATATATATATATTCTTTTCTAATGTCTGTCATTTGTTGTGACTAGAACTTGTGCACGCCTGGGAGACTTAGACGGTTCAATAATCTCGTGTAAGACCGTGTAGCCACTGAGGTACAGTTGGGTGACAGATTACTAAATAGGCTAGGAGCCTCTACCCTCGCTGGCTGGAGAGTACTCAGGCACAACGATGGTTTCTGACCATCGAAAGGAATAAACAGATTTTGGTGCAAACTTTATAAGTCCAAGAATGACGTTGGAGCACAAATTGTCTAGTAGAGAAAGTCGAACTCCTTCGTAGCGTTCAGTTTTGAGTCGTATGTTAGCGTCGATATTTCCTTGAGTGACTCGAGATAGATGGGTGGAAGCCATAAAGATTTTGTTGAACATGTCGGTCATTTTTGCTTCTTAGCAATGTGAGTCGAAATATAGCTTTCACAGCTCCCAGTGTCTACTAGGGCTTTCAATTGCACGTTGTTGATGCAAATGGGTATTGTAGATTTGTTTAAACTTAAAGGCTGCACAGTAGCGATAGCCGAAACTGTTGAAGATTTCGATTTGCATTTTCTTTGAAAATGACCCTTTGTGAAGCACTGATTGCATGTGGCTTTCCTTGTAGGGCATTGAGAGCGGGGATGCTTAACCCTGCCGCAAAAGTAACACTTGCTAGCTAATGCATTTATTTCATATGTGTGTGAATTGCTTGCACTTAGAGGAATTGTTACATTTGGCGAGGGTGTGGCCAAAGAATTGGTGAGAGTAGTTGTCGCGCAATTAGTTTCCGGCTGTGATGATTATTCATATTGTAATGATTGCTGATAAGCATGTTCTAGTAAGCGATCCTCCTCGAAGCCGTCCTTTAAACTCAAAACAGTCTTTTCAAAAAGACGTTTTCGAATGCTGTTGGACACTAGTCCATTGATAAACGAATCTCTAATAGCCTCTTCTCGGTGTTGTTCAGCAGTCACCGCTCTGAAGTTGCAATCTTTGGATAGATGCTTTATTTCTGCATGTAGGCGTTTATCCTTTGACCTTGCTCGTGTTTGCAAGTAGCTAACCTGTGCCTAGCAAACACCTCATGCTTTGGTTGAATGTAGATGCTATTTAGAGTCTGGATTGCTTCATCAAATGTCTCTTTATCAAGTATCATTTGATATACAGCAGGAGAGATATAGTTTATCAGTAGTATCAGTAGTATCAAGATTATCTACTGATACTACTGATAAAATTTTTTAAAAAGTTTCATACCAGTGCTGCCAATGCTCTGCTGCTTGAGGTGCTGTGGGCTCGATGTCAAACTTCTCTGGCCGAAATATCCTATCCATTTCGAAATTCTTACAACTTTACAGTTTTGATTCATTGTATTAAATTGTTATGAACATAATGATGATAACAGAGTCGAAAACCATGTCCACTTAGTATGGCTTTAATACACTGAATGACTACACAAAACACATTTTGTGAACACATTCTTACAGACGAGTTATAAGCACATAAGAACGACAACCGATACAGCAAATAATTTTCATAACATTATATATAATTTATAAGGCTGGTTTTCGATTCTTAAGGTTAAGAAGGGATGCATTATGTCGCGTGACCACGCAGTACAGATCCTGGATGTGACCTACATATTTTGCCACACAAAGCAGACAAACCAGGTAGTTTTAATAAGCCATCAAATATTGAAAACATTTCAACTGTCAAAAAGATGAAATCTTCTTTCTGATGTTATCTTCACGTGGAAAGTTTGAGAGAGATTGTTGTGAGACTGTATGTCAAATGTAATAATAATAATAATAATAATAATAATGCAATGTCATGCAAGGTCTATAGCTACAGGCCTGTCAATGAACACTCTTAAAGGCACTAAAATGAACTTTGTTTCTCTCCAACAAAGCTCGACCCTGGCAGTGCCACAGAATAAACATTAGTTCGTTTTTAACATAATAATAATAATAATAATAATAATAATATGAGACTGATGTAAACGACAAAGTTAATTGTAATTAACATTCAACAAGAAATGAAAGAAGTGGCTACATTTGTTGTTATATAAACTATAAAATATTCCTCAACGCGTGCAATGTCCAAACTAACAAGCACCCTGATGACTGCAGCCAAAAAAATTGATGCAAAAATGCTTGAAATTGAGCCATAAAGAATTTAGCAACTCGTTAGTTTCGGGCTAACATAAAAAGGAGGAGATAATTTCAACGATTCTAACAGAAAAAAAAAATGAAACTTCGGATTACGTGCTCTTGTTTTTTTCTTTTCAAAACATAATTAATTTCGAAATGAGTTTTTTGCTGTTTTTTTTTTAAATAGACTAAATGAAATGTTGAGCGTTTTAATTTGGCAAATTCGTCACAACTTGATCTGAAACAACAATTACAACTACAGTTACATTACAGAAAAATGTCATGCACTATCTCATCCCTGCATATCAACGGTCACCATATTACATCCATAATAGCCCTGCAGTATAGATTACCATTTAAAATGGATGGCTTCATAAAGTTGATGGCTTGCATATTAATGGTCTTGCAATAGTAATTACCAAGCAGTGTTGATTATCTTGCAATAAGTAATTGCAATTAGTAATGATAATATCAATGCAACGTTGATGGCCATTTATATAAAAACGTTGATATTATATTATACTAAATATATATATATAAACATTATATAGTATACATTCTCACAGTCCCGCCTCCTCGCCGAAAAATAAGTTTTAATAATTTTGACTATAACTTGAATGCATATTGGTCGTCTGGAATGAGCTCGTGCCATTTTAAAACATAATGTTTGTGATATAACAATAAATACCCAACAAACTTAAGTCCCGAATCTAAGGTACAAAAAGACACTCTTTACATAGAAAATACGTTTATACGCAAACACAAACAAAACAGAGATATGTATCATTTTTCTTAAGGACATAAAATAAATTAATATCGCGCCAAAATGGCCGCGCCAAAACGTCCGGCTTTGAGGTCGATAGCTTTGCATTAGAATTGGCCTTCCTGTGTGAACAGCCCAGCAATGCAGATAACCATACAATGTAGATGCCTAAACAAAGTTAAGGTCTTGCTTAATTAATAGTCTTGCAATAGCAATGGCCAAAGGGTTTTGAGAACCCTATTATGTTAATTGCCTTGCAATGTTAATAACCTTGAGATGTTGATTGCATTGAGATGTTTATAGCCATGTTTTAATTTTCAATTAAGAAAATATATTTTAAAACAAGTAAAAAAATACATTTAAAAAAAAGAGGTTATGCTTAGTGTATTTGTATCAATTAGTTTGTTTTAATTAGTTTAACTAAATTTGTAATATATCTAGTGTCTAGACTCACAATAATAAATCTATGCGATTAGAAATATTTTTATCAATTGTTTTTGTTAAGCGCAATTTCATGCTTTAAGCTTTATCAGTGCGCTATGATCCTATCACTTGTCTGGACCAGCTGGTAAAAAGGAGGTGGGAGAAAGAAGGGGATATATTGGTGAATATTACCGTGATCGCTTTTTAAATGCATTTATTTTAAAAAAAGCTGAATGACCTGAATTCGAACTCGAGGGCACAAGCCTCCTCAAGTCAACATACTAACCACTGTGCCAGGGAAGTGCTTATGAAAAACAGAAGGTTTTATAATTATCTTTTGTTAGTTCAAACTTGAAATGGGCGACCTATTTCTCTCTGCAAAGTATAAAGTGAACTAATTCAACTTATACCACCACATCAAGTCAAATACAATTTTTCCCTTGTTTGATATAAACAAAATTGATTCTTGTTTTGTCAGGTAAAAGAAATATTTGTGCAAAATTTCAGCTTGATCCGATACTGGGTGTGAGAGAAATAACATGTACAAATTTTTACCAGACAGACAGACTGAGTTGATATAAGCTTTGTAAATAGTATAGTTTTAAAAATAGTACTTCTCTAGACATTGTCAGAGACGGCAAAAAGTAACCCTGCGTCTGAAAGGAAATAATGACAAGTGTTATTCACACACTCCAAGAAACTAGATTTTCTGAAGTCTCTCTCCAACAAAGTAAAGACAGAACAAAGTTAAGTCCCTTCCCATTGACCTTCGTCTAAATATTTCCTGCTGACACTTGGAGTCATGTCATCGCCTTGTTGCCCCTCGGCATCTTTCTTTCTACAGTGGCTCTCAACATTTCTTCCTGTGGCTCTTCTTTTCCACAGATTTAATCCAATATAACCGAAGCCCCGCCGCCAACCACTATTTCTGGTATTGAAAGCCAACAAAATGCATATTCTGAGGTATCTAGACTGCATTTTCCTGCTATTAAAAAGTTTTATTTCAAAAACCTAATGTGCTATTCTTACAGACTTAGACCCTCCCGAGCCGTTCGGCGCATTTGCCGTCAAGCTGTTTCCATAAAAATGTGTCACTGGTAATCTCTGAAGCTTCTTCCCACCTGCCATAAGGACCTCCATGAATGTGTGGCGTCAAGTTGTACTAGGATATCATCGCAACTCTTCTTATGCGTACTTCGATTTGTCAGAGAACATTTCCCGCAAACCTCATGCGACGCTCTCTCACAATCTTACTAAGGGGTCGACTCCTAGTTCGGCATAGTATTTCCTTGATTTAGACCCGAACTCTATAACTGACTCCTAAAATCTGTCTTAGCCATCTTTGTTGAGCCACATTTAGTGTTTTTCAATTTCGGCAGATGACTATTCACTGCACTTTATTAATGGAGCCTCGCCACTGGTAAAAATGTGTAACCTCTCTTAAATACGCTCTTGGAATTAAGTGACTGTAGTTTGCTTTTTGTTTTTAAACTCGAACCCCTCTGGTAGGGGTTTTAAACTCGAACCCACCTGGTAAGTGGTTTTGAACTCGAACCCCCCCCCCCGGTAGGTTTTTTTCAAACTCGAACCCTCCTGGTAGGGGGTTTTAAACTCAAAACCCCCTTGGTTGTGCTGGGACAAGTGATGGTTTAGTATTAAAATCTCAAACAAAATGAAAGCAAACAAGATTACAAAGAGAGTTTGTGTTGCCACACAAACACAGAGGCGGCCCCCGTGGGAGACTGATTCCTGTCGGATCTGCATATTCGCTGTTCGACTGTGGATGGCATCGAGCAGGGTATGAAACCGAGACCGTAGAGATAATAAGTCCTGCGCGCTAACCGCACGACCAGGCATTGCTCTAAATCTAATGACTAACTGGTTACAAACTAATAGCCTACTATTGAAAATATACCTACACATTACGGAATGACAACTATCGGATATGTACAATATGTCATTCTAAACTAGACTAAGAAATTCTAGATCTAGATTCTATAATGATTTTAATTAGAACTTAAATCTAAATCTAGTTTTAAAAATCTAGCTCCAGTGTAAAGAAAAAAAAAACTAGTGTAAAAAATCTAGCTCTAGTGTAAAAAAAATCTAGCTCTAGTGTAAAAAAATCTAGATCAGATCTGAATCTAGCTATTATGTCTTTTAAAATGCGAGTCACATTACGAGGTTTAATAAACATTACTATACCGAGTTGTTTTAGCATTTAAAGAATTTATTCCATATGACGTCAAAGGAAAAAAATCCACTACGTCACCCGGCCTAGTTAGACTAAAAAAAATCATCTATACGAGCAGCTTGTTGAGGGTTCATAGACATTGGTGCACCGAGTGAGATCTTTTAGCATTTCATTTAAAGAATTAACTCCCTATGACGTCAAAGGAAAAAAATTCCATTACGTCACAGGTCATCCTGTATGCTGATGAAGCAGCTATTGTAGCTGATTCTGATATTCAGCTACAGTGCCTGGTTGACAAATTATCTGCTGCTTGACAGAAGTTCGGCTTAAACATCAGTCAAAGCAAGAATAAGATACCTGTCCAAAACACAAACACTGCACCTCAAGTAAGCATTAATGGCCAACCACTAGAAATTGTTGATCACTTTTGTTACCTTGGCTCCATCATATCCCATATGCTAGGACAAATTTGTACAAATACTCCTTCTTCCCTAGTGCTATTAGAGCATGGAATGGGTTGCCTGAGCTAGCCAGAAAAACCAGTGACTTGGCAGAATTTAAGTCATTGGTTAATTTGCATGACTAAATTCATGACGCGTAGGACGTAATCATCTTCTTTTTTGAAGTAACGTCTGTATTATATAAGATAAGATAAGATATCCAACAACACTCTACTGGATAAAGACATAAACAACAGGATAGCCAAGGCGATGGCCACCATGTCACGGCTGCAGAAAAGAGTCTGGGACAACATATTGCTGACTAACAGTACTAAAGCCCTAGTCTACCGGACCTGTGTGTTGAGCACCTTGCTGTACGGAAGTGAAACATGGTCAACCTACTCATGGCAGGAAAAAAATCTGAATGTTTTCCACCCTGATGCCTAAGGCGGATTTTTAAAATAAGGTGGCAAGATAAGATAACCAATGAAGAAGTGCTACAAAGAGCAGGGTGCCAGGACATCCGCTCTGTTATTAGCAGCAGACGCCTTGGCTGGCTTGGCCACGTTCGTAGAATGCCAGAAGGTCGACTTCCACAGGACATCCTGTATGGCGATCTAATAGAAGGCAGGAGAGCCGCTGGTCGCCCACTTAACGCGACATGAAGCTCTTCAAAATCGACACTGGCAACTGGGAAGAGGTGGCACTGGACAGATCCTCATGGAAAGAGAGCATAAAGGAAGGGTCAAAGATTGCAGATGCCATACACAACAGAAGCAGAAAGAAGGGTGAAAATGCAACGGCGCCTGGTGATTATATATGCCCAACCTGCGATCGCAGCTGTGTATCAAGGATTGGCCTCTTTAGTCACACAAGAAGTTGCAAAGGGAAAAGATCGTCACTCGAGACGTAAAATGCCACAGATATATATAAAAGGATTAAAGACGCTTTTTTGTGTTTGTCAGTCTGTCTGTCCGTTATGTTAATAGCGAGGAAAAAAAAAGACTAAAAGCTATTGAAAATCTGATTAAAATTTAATTTCCCTTCCGAAACATCGCATTAGTTTTAAGTTTCTATAATTGATTGTTCCGGATGTTTATATATTTATAGTGAGAGAAAAAAAGGATTCCAGATTAATCAAATGCCTTTAATTAAATTTGTGGGATGGTCTGTTATGAAAATTAGAAGTAACATAGCCTTATGGAAATTTTTTCAAACCAGACTTTGGTGTTAGGAAATTTTTTTCCTTAAAAATCGGAGCATAATATTAACGATAATTAGATTTTCTAACGTTTTAGCTAGAAAGTTAAATGTAGTGTAAGAGAGAAGTGCGATTTTACATAAATAGAGTTAAACTATTTTCATAAAAATTCCGGAACAACCAATTGTCGTAATGAGAAAATTATTTGTTTTATTTATTAGAAGAGGGATTTCAAACATTTATTAGCGTTATTAGATTTTTCACATCTAATTCGGCTCATATTTGGCGACGATTTGTAAGAAAATTAAAGTAATGTAGGTCGATTTCTTTTTCGAAACAAAATCCGGAACATTCTTTACCGATTAAACAACTTTTATTATGTTTCGGCAAGAAAATTAACTGTAAAATAAGTCTAAAAATTGATTTTCAATAATCGTTGCTAGTAAATTACTTACTTATTTTAAAATTCTGAATAAACTATTGTCGATATTTTTGAAAAAATTAAAATTATTTGACATAAATTTGTTTTAAGTTAAAAATTCGGAACAATTGATAAATAAACTATAGTGACGTAGTGTCAAAGAATATAAGTGTAATATTAGTCAATTATGCGATTTCAAACAATCATTTGACATAATTTATATTTATAAAACAATATCCGGAACAACTTTATAGTTAATGAAATATAAATCAGTATAGATATTTTTATTTAGATTTATATGCTATTTACATACAAAACCGGAACAATATATTAAAGATAATGTGTTTCTTGCAACGTTTAAGCATGGAAATAAAATCTAATATAAGTTAGAAGAGCAAACAAATATTTATTGGCATTGATTTGTTTTTCACAAAACATCCGGAACAATCTATTATAAATACTTAAAACTATTACAATATTTCTGAATGATAAATTAAAGGTTAAATCAGATTTACAATAGCCTCTAATCTTATTTGTTAATCTAATCGTGACGGACAGACTGACCAACAGAGAAAACGCACAAAAATAATCTTCTTTTATTCAGATGGGAGCACTAAACAAAAAATAAATAAAATCAGATTTTTTTTTTTAAAGTTTAAGGAAATGGTTTGGCACCTGTACATGTTGCGACGTTACGCTACTGCACGAAAGTCGATGTATAAAAAAAAACATTTTAAAATATGTGAATGATATTTACATACAAAGGGCATTATTAGCCTTTATAACATACAGAAATGTTTTCTTTTAATTTTAGTAGCTAGTTGACCAGAAAAAAACATCTTTAACTATTATTTACATTTGTTGTAAACATTTCCTGTACATTTTATAAATATATATGACGTGGTGATACTGAAAATACACAACGATGGTCCATCTTTGTTAGCATATTGTAACATTGCCTCCCTTACATTTACGTTATTGTTTTAGAAGTGGTGTATTTTTATGAAAAAATCCCTTGCATAATTAAGTTTATAAATTAAACGGTTTGCTTTTAGAAAACCAAAATTAGCCGTTACACCTAAACTTTTCAAGCCGCATTTAATGAGGAAATAATATTTTTCATATTTCTTCTAGTTTTTGAGATCTGAGTGCGACAGACGGACAGATGGACATTTTCCACAAACCTAATAGCGGCTTTTTCCCCTTACGGGGGCCGCTAAAAATCAGTCACTAAATTCCGATCCCCTCCCTTCGGGGGGGGGGGATTTCATTTCGAGGGGAGGGGGGTTTGAACCTCAACCATCCCCCCGGCTACGCCCATGGTATATATATAGTGCTGATTTGATGCCTATAAAAAGTAAATGAATTGAAAAATTAACGGTCTTTTAATAGTAAAGACTTTTTACTATTTTTGCTAGCCATGCAATGCTGATGCTTCATATAAAACATTTAAAAAAAAAAAACAGTAAATCTATGGCCGCTATCGGAGATGGTAAAGAGAGAGATGCTGAGATGAAGTAGCCATCATTGTGCAGTGACAGAAATTAAAAACTATTGAAACTGAAGGGTAAAAATAATTTAACTAATAGAGATAACGATCCTTTTTGGCTGTTTGTACGTCTTATTTTATCAAGTAGTGTCTTATTGTTTCAGTAGTGTCTTATTGTTTCAGTAGTGTCTTATTGTTTCAGTAGTGTCTCATTGTTTCAGTAGTGTCTTATTGTTTCAGTAGTGTCTTATTGTTTCAGTAGTGTCTTATTGTTTCAGTTGTGTCTTATTGTTTCAGTAGTGTCTTATTGTTTCAGTAGTGTCTTATTGTTTCAGTAGTGTCTTTTTGTTTCAGTCATGCTGAGACGCTCGCAACATTCTGCTCTAGCATGAGCGTGGACCATCATTAACAATACAAGCTTTAGTCTAGGAAATCAATTCAAACGTGGCTAGTTATATTTAGATCTGAGCATTCGGATGTCTTCTATTACCCCCACGAGGAAACAATTACACTGGATGGTTCAAACACTGCCTTTTGGTTCTGCGTGTTTGCGTTGACGTGTGTATATGGGTCAGTGCTTGTGTACGTGCTTAACTCATGATCTGCTATTATGTTGCGTAGACCTGTGTATGTGTTTTCAAGGGTCAGTTTTACGTGAACTTTGACAATTGTGTACACGCGAGTTTATTAATGTTCAGAAAGTTTTGTAATATTTTTGATAGACAATCAGAAGTAAAAGACTTTTTATTTGGCTCTTTAAAAATTATAAAGTTAATTAAATTAAAGTCATGTGATACCGACAGAGTCAGTGCCCACTATTCCTCTTGCTTCATATAGGTTTGAATGATTTAATTTTTTGAGACGTAAAGGTCATAGTGACCGACTGGTCCGCGTGTGATTTGGGGGAATTCCATGACAAACTAAACAAGGTCAAGGGCGCTAAATTAAACTTGAATGTTGCCAACTAATTAAAAAAAAATGACAACAAACAGAAGAGCTTAGGAAAGATATCTTTTCTAGTTAGTAGCTTATCAACACCTCCTGTACTCTGTACACCGGATACACCAAAAAGCTAGCTATTTACAGTTTTATCGCCATTGATAACTATATTCAATTGTGTGTGTGTGTGTGACTAACTTGTTAAAAGTCCTTTGTGTACATGCTGACAGACTGGACTGCTTGAATTGTTGTATAACGTGATGTGTCACAATGTCTTGTCAAGGATTTGATTTGAAATGTGCAGTGTGTGTTTTAACATGTCTGTCAAGACTTAAATAATTGGACTGGATATCAGTTATAATAAAAAGGAATTAAGGTTTTGATTAGATTTGGATAGTCTGTGTTTTACAGAAATTAAAATAAAGATCTCGCACACAACAGTAGAGGCCTCTAGATATGAGACAATAGACACGCTGACGAGATTTCTCTTTTAGCAGAAACACAAAATAAAAGGCAGGGGGAAAAAAAAAGTTGTGTGTTTAGAAGTTGTAGAACAACAAGAGTCTTTAAAAGGGGAGAATGTGGAGCCCCTAGTGAAAGAAGTGAACAAGAGTTGTATTTACGTGACAAGAGAAATAGAGGAACAAATAAAATATCCTGTGAATGAAAAGTGTGTCCCATCCTCTTCCTCCTCTTCCTTCCTCTTCCCAAACATTTGGATATAGGTTAGGTCTAGACGGAGATGAAAAAATTGGTTTCAAAAAGGACATTTTGGGAAGAGTTGTAAAGCCAGACAACTCTGTTTCACTTCCGTTTATAGAGCATGTGTCTGCCACTGGAGCAGGGATGTGTTCATTATTCAACTAGTTTAATGTACGATTGTCAATGAACTACCCATCTCTCACAAGTCATCTCATAGAACACCAACAAGGATTAGAACACATAACAGTTTGTTATTATGTAGATAAATTACGGCAACATTTAAGGCCAATATTTACATATTTTAATAAATATTTTGACAAATGACAAAACTGTATACACAAATGGTACTAAAACCCATCGTAATAGTCCCCCTTACTTTTATGTATAGTTTTAAAAGTTTTGTAATTTAATTTAAAAAGAAACAACTAGACTAACAATAATAAATCAGTTGAATTAGAAACATTTCTACCAATTGTTTTTGTTTAGCGCAATTTCATGCTTTTAGCTTTCTCAATACCCTATGATCCTATCACTTGTCTCACTACCCTATGATCCTATCACTAGTCTCACTGCCCTATGATCCTATCACTTGTCTCACTGCCCTATGATCCTATCACTTGTCTCACTGCCCTATGATCCTATCACTTGTCTCACTGCCCTATGATCCTATCACTTGTCTCACTGCCCTATGATCCTATCACTTGTCTCACTGCCCTATGATCCTATCACTTGTCTCACTGCCCTATGATCCTATCACTTGTCTCACT
>JAZGLO010000790.1:315000-329665 GCA_036873155.1 Biomphalaria sudanica | reverse complement strand
CGTATCTATATACAGATTTTTATGTACGTAAACTCTTTTTTCAGGCTCTAAGGAGAGTCGCCCCAATCAATCTTTTCTGTCTTAGAAAAGTAATGATCTTTAGTTTTCAAAGTTTAGAAAGAATGCAAAATCATTTCTCGGATATTCACGCAAATATATGAAACAAAGCCATTTCCTGTTTGTTTCCATTGAGATAATGTTTCAAAAATCCTAGATGGAAATAATTCATGTTGATTTAAATTGTCTTATTTACATTTAAATAGATTGATTACCTAGATCTTTCTAAATTATGTACCTAAAAATTGCAAAAATAATAACTATGTGACGAGAGTACTCTTATTTTTGATGTTCAATTACTAGATCTAGATCTAACAATTAAATTATATGTTACATAGGTTAGGGTTGAAACAAAAATACAGCTTTACTTTTTTAAAAACTACTTTACAAAACGCCTTGATCCAACTTTCTAAAACATTTTTCACGACATTATTTGTAGTGTTAATGTTAGCGAAAAGGCCTTGGCTATGTTTTATCACGCTCACATCTGCAATATTTTAAGTTTCAATATCACTGTCTGGTATGGCAATCTGATCATTAAAAATAAAAATAAACTTTATAGAGTCCTAAATGCTGCTGGTAAAATCATTTGCAAAAAACAAACCCCATTTGGGCAGCTGTTTTGAGACAAACATCCATTAAAAAAAAGCTAACAAGATCCTCGAAATAAAGAATCACCCTTTGTTTCAGGATTTTGTGATTTTACCATCACAAAAGAGATACAAGACACCGATAGCAAAGACAAACAGACACAAACACTCTAATGTTCCCCTGGCATTTAAATCATTGAATATGAACAATCTGATATAAACTTTGTCACATGTAAATTATGAGTGAGTCTGTTGTGAATGTACACTTTGGTTTCTTATAGTTATAATGTTTCTTGTTTGGTGTAATGCACAAATTGTAAGACAAATTTCCGTACGGACAATAAAGATTATTATTATTATTATTATTATTATTATTATTTTTATTATTATTATATAAGTCTATGGTCTGATCATTGTTCTTCACATGTTCATGACATTCAAGAACTAAAAACAAAGCCTCACTATAGTCAACAGGCAAACATAAAATATAATTAATATTATAACTATAGTTACAAAAAAACAACAACCTAAAACCTAGACAAATAAAAATCAGGATTCACATCAGCGTTGTATGGTCGACGTCGGATGTTGCGTCTATGAAGGAATGCCGTCACTAAGTGGCGTGACTAGAGCAAAAGGGAAAGTGCACTACTTGTCAAAAGAATGGTTAAATAAAATTCTAACTGGTAAGGGAAAATAATTCCTTTTTACAAAGTGTATATCAACTCGGTCTGTCTGTCTGGTAAAAAGATTGCACACATTATTCTTACCACACACAATCTTGCAACTAGCTGCAATTTAGCATAATTATTTCTTTTGCCTAACAAAATGAGAATCCATAAAGAAACGAACCAAATTCTAAATTGATTTTTTTTTTTGTATCAAACATCGAACAAGGGAAAGAAATTGTATTTGACTGATGTGTTGGTATAATTTAAATTAGACGCCTTTACACATTCTAGATCGCCGCTTTAAAATTTGAAGCTAACAATAGAGAAGACTTGAGCCCTCGATTTCAAATTCATGTCTTTCAACTTTTTCAAAAATTATTATTATTGCAAGTAAAGAACTATCTCGGTATCCTTAACATAGACACAATTTTCTCCCCCCCCCCTTTCCCTTTTCTTTTCTAACTGGACCAATAGGTTAGGATCATAGCGTCTTAAGAAAGCTAAAACATGAAATTAGATTACTCAAAGAACTAAGCAATAAGCTAGCCCCAGTGTTCAAAATACTCTTTCAGGCATCGCTTAACCAGGGCAGAGTACCAAAGGACTGGAAAGAAGCTAATGTCACCCCCCTATTTAAAAAAGGAGAAAAATCTGATCCAGGAAACTACAGACCAGCATCACTTACCAGCATCACATGTAAAAAAAACTAGAACACATAATATGTAGCAACATCATAAACCACTTAGACAAACATAATGTCCTCACCCCATACCAACATGGCTTTAGGAAATATAGATCATGTGAAACACAACTAATAGGACTAATTGATGATTTTTCAAAAGGTTTAGATAATAGTGAACAAATAGATAGTATCTTACTAGATTTTTCCAAGGCTTTTGACAAAGTTCACCACCATTGTTTGCTTAAAAAATTAAAATATTTCGGCATTAACGGTCCACTGCATCAGTGGATTAAAGATTTTCTGATAGGGAGAGAACAAACTGTAATAATAAATGGCTCTAAATCAACACCAATAACAGTAAACTCAGGTGTACCTCAAGGAACAGTCTTGGGTCCACTACTATTTTTAATTTACATAAATGATTTACCAAATTGCATTAGTTCAGGAACAAAAGTCAGATTATTTGCAGACGATTGCATAATATATAGAACAATAAAAACAAAACAAGACACAGATACTTTACAAAGAGAATTAGATGAATTACAGAAATGGGAATCAAATTGGAGCATGTCTTTCCACCCAGAAAAATGTCAGTTGTTAAGAGTATCAAAAAAACTAAAACAAATTAATTCCACTTATCTTATTCATGGCAAACCAGTAACACAGACTAAAAACGCAAAATACCTAGGTGTTATAATAAATGAAAAACTGTCATGGAATCCACATATTGATGAAACTATAAAAAAATCCAACAAAGCATTAGGGTTTATTAAAAGAAATTTCTATAAATCAAATAAGAACTTAAAACTAAAATGTTATTTAACCTTGGTTAGGCCAATAATAGAATATGCATCCACCGTGTGGGACCCCTCAAGAAAACATAAAGAAACTGGAACAAACACGAAATAGAGCAGCGAGATTCATAACAAACGAATATTCACATTTGACTAGGGTAACACCTATAGTAAAATCACTAAATTTAGAAAGCCTTCAGGACAGAAGACTCAAAAGTAAAGTAGCAATTATACATAAAACACTGAACCATAATCTTCAAATACAAAAACAAAATTTAATAAAATACTCTGAAAGACACAAAAATAAAGGCACATTCCTCGTCCCATATGCTAGGACAAATTTGTACAAACACTCCTTCTTCCCTAGTGCTATAAGAACATGAAATGGGTTGCCTGAGCTAGCTAGAAAAACCAGTGACTTGGCAGAATTTAAGTCATTGGTTAATATGCATGACTAAATGCATGACGCGTAGGACGTAATCATCTTCTTTTTTGAAGTATTATATAAGAAGATAAGAAAAGAAATTGCACTAAACAAAAACAATTGGTAAAAATATTTCTAATAGTACATGTTTATTATTGTTAGTCTAAATCTGTTACAAGTGTAATGACAAGACTGATCCAAACTAATTAATACAACAAGCTATAAGCTCGTCAAACGTAGATCGATATAAAATATTTGTTTGTTTTACATGTTTCGGATGTTCCTTCAGAGTTGAAGATAGTTTACTTCCTAGTCCAAACCTCCCGCAGGACGACGGGAGATGGGAGCGGGCAGGGTTTGAACCCTCGACAAATCCGAACGACTGTCCAGCGCGCAAACCGCACGACCAGGCAGCCAGCCTATAATATATAAGAATAGATCATTTCAACTCTATTGGCATATGACGACCAATCATACAATAGACTTCTGCTGTTGTGATGACTAAAATACTATGTATTGAAAACAAGTCAAGCAGTCAAAAGTAAAGAGACGACAGTCTAATCTCAAAACTTAAGAGCTATCCCATGGCTAACCCATAACAAGTAATGTAGCAATGATTCGTAAAACATTAAAACCAATCTGTACAAAAGATACACGTTGGGGACAGAGAGTCGACGTGTTGCGCTAATCCTCTTCAGATAAATCCAAATTTTCATCTCAAAGTCACTTAGTCATCCCACCACCTCATGATAAAAGTGGTCATCACCGAACCACGATGGACAAACTATATATATAAATATAAATATATAAATATAAATATATATATATATAAATATAAATATATATATATATATATATATATATATATATATAATATATATATATATATATATATATATATAAACACCTTTTTAAACTTAGTTTAATAAAATGAATTAATTATGCTAACCTTTTTTTTTTTTTTTTTTTTTTTAAAAAGGAAACCTCAGAATTTGCGCTATTCAATTTTAGCTTTATCATCATAGGAATCCTTGGGCCTTAGGCCTCTTTTCTTCTCTTTGCCTCTTTTTTGGGCTTAATGTGCCTCTTGTATGGGCCATCTTGCCTCTTTTGTGGGCTTTTTTTTTTTTTTTTTTTTTTTTTCCCAATATGTTTTTATTTTTAAGTTCTCATAATTCACAAGTATTAAATTATAAACAATTGAAAATTGATTAACCCAAAAATACAACAATAGTAACAGAAACATTATTTAATATCAAAGACATACTACCTAACCATCCTGGCCATTGAATCCATAAGACACAACAATGATACAAGTATCCTCTTCCCCAGAACAATCAACACAATATCAAATATCCCTGACCCCCATCACCCCATTTCTGGAAAACTACCTGAGCATTGTACAAGTATATGAAAATCAAACTAGATAATTCTCTACCCTAAAATCCATTATTTTTCTGAATGTCCATTCTAAGTGATTAGGATGAAAAACCTTATTATTATGTAGAGCTTTGAGCCAGCTAGCCCAAACAAGGTTCCTGTATTCGGAAACAATAATTAAGTTAAAGTTATGTATCATTTTATTTTTTAGTTTTAGCAGCTTGTTTAATACAATTGACAAGTTAACATTTACATAGTTGCCACAGTTTGCTTCTAATAAGTCCCTTACAGTACTTCTAACTTGAAGGAATAATGGACATTCCAAATACATATGTTTCTCATTGTCAGCATTTTCAAGAAGGCATAATATACAGGCACGGTCATTTGCTCGTCTTCTAACCATAGGGGTCATCCCAAAGATAAGTCTATAACTTATCTCTCTAGCTTTTGGTGGGATATGCTTGCTGTGTAGGTTTATGAATGTGTCCTTGAATTCTGTCACCCCAAGAACTCTCCCCCACTTAATCCTATTCACTAGACTTTCGTGTAACAGCTTTTTAAGTGTTGTGTATGATTCTTTGGTTTTGTTGTGTATTAAATGTTTATTACCAGGTAAAATTCTGGAAATAGACCTGTAAAATGGATGAGTGACTGTACCAAAATAGTGAGGAGTATCATTGTGTATTGGAAGAAGACTACTTAATCTTAAACCATAATAGTAAATTGTCAATGGAAAGTTTGTCGGGTTTCTAACTACTTGACCTACAAATTTTAGCCTTAGCGAATGTATTTTTGTTTTGACATCCTCTTTGTTTTGAATGAGTGTAGTGTGCTTAATGCTCCTAATAGTGTTTTTAAATATAAAGCTTCTAATTAACTTGTTCAGCTTGTTTATGAATTTAGGAGGTGGCTCTGTAATGTTAGCTAAATAGACAATCTTTGGAATGACCAAACTATTTATCAATACAGCTCTACCAAATATTGTAGAGCCTGTGTGCTTATAAAGTTTTAGCAAGTTTGAGGCTTTGACAAAAATATTCTCCCACTGATCTGTACAATAGAATAAAGGATTACAGGTATAGACAATACCACTAATCTTGATTTTATCTACAATTTTGAACGCGCAATTCTCTTTGAATTTCCATTTCCCTAGTCCCATTACAGAGGATTTATTTATATTTATTTTTGAACCACTAGCTTCTCCGAAGAGTATAAATTTCTTTAGTATATTCTCAATATCTTGATCTGAAGATGGAAAAAAAGTTGTATCATCCGCATAGGCTTTGACTTTGATGGTTGAGAAGGAGCGACCAGGTATATTAATCCCAATAATAGAGGGGTCAGATCTTATAGATTCCAAGAAGGGTTCCAAGCAAAGGATATACAAGAAGGGGGATAAGGGACAGCCCTGTCTGACAGACCTTTGTATAAGGATACTCCTACTGAGAGAGTGGTTAATTATCAATCTACTTGTTGCATTTGTATAGACAAGCTTTATATATCTGATTAACAAGGAACTTATTTTACATCTCTCAAGAACATTGAACAAGAAGCTATGGCTTACTCTGTCAAAGGCTTTTTCTTGATCTACAGATAAAAGAGACACATTGAGGTTTTTATCCTTACTGTACATGATAAAATCCCGTAAAAAATGCGTCATGCCGTCTATGTTTCTGTCAGGGATACAACAATACTGGTCATATCCTATAAGTTGGTTTATGAGAGGTTTCATTCTTAGGAAAATCATTTTTGTGAGAGAAGTTTATAGTCTGTATTGAGAAGTGAAATGGGCCTAAAGTCGCTAGGTGAAGTGTTATTTTCAGATTTCTTGGGTAGAAGCGTGATGTATGCTTTGTTAAAATTTGAGGGAAATTGACCCAGTCGAATGGCGTCGCTATATAGTCGCAGTAAGAGAGGACCCAGCAGGGGGAAGAAGGTTTTATAGAGTTCAAAGGTTAAGCCATCAGGACCGGGTGATTTATTGTTCTTAGTCGAGTCCAGGGCAGTCCTGAGTTCGTCTAGCGTAAATGCACTCCCTAAAAGATCTTCATCTGTCTTGTCCAGCTGCTTGCAAAATTTTAGAAAATTATCCTGAGCATCAGTATATACTGGCTCTTCACTGTATATAGTAGTGAAGTGTTTTGTAAAAATACTCTTAATATCCTCATAATTATCTACTTTATTCCCCTCACTATCTATGATGTTGTTTATTACTTTACTTGATTGCACATTCTGTTCAAACGATAGGAAAAGTTTACTAGGACCTTCATTACTTAAGTAATTTTTACACCTTATCTCAGCACCCCTATAAGTATACTTGTTTAATTCTTCTAGTTTTAAAATAGTGTCTGTTTTAACGGTTTCATCATCCGTGTGTAATAATGTGGATTTGAGTTGTTCATATTCTTGCCTCCTACGTCCATGAACTAATGTAGATATTAACTGGCTTTGCTGCTTGATAGAACTTTTTAGGAGTGGCCATGTCTGTGTTAAATCGAAATGTGGATCATGTATATCTTGTAAGTAAGAATTTAGATTAGCAGAAACTAACTCCACGAAAAGGAGAATTTCCAACAGCGAATTGTTAAATTTCCAGTGGGATGACTTTCTTTTAATTTCTTTGTTTTTTATGTCCAAAGTAACTAACACCGCTTTGTGGTCTGTGTATTCTAATGTTTCTTCCAAATGCGACACCCGACTTATATAGAGATGATTAGGGGTATGACCTATACACCATGGTAGTGTCACGACCCATAGGTTCTAGTGTCCTGTAAGCGTCAACTAAATGAAAATTCCTCTCTATCTCCTCTAAGAAATTAAGATTCGGAAAGGTTTTAACAGAGGCAGGGCCCACTGCCAAAGTAGTCTGTTTATCTAATGCAGAAGTTATGTAGTTGAAATCCCCCCCTATGATTAGCGTACCCTCTCTATAATTGTTATTTAGTATATCGATTAAGTTTTCATAAAAATCCTGTTTTTCCGCGCTCTTTGCTGGTGCGTAGATGTTTGCAAGTGTAAGTGTTTGATTTCCTGATTCTACTCTAATGATCACTATTCTTCCCCTGGTGTCCTGAAATGCATGCACAACTTTAAATCTATCTGAGACTACAAAAATAGCTACCCCTCTACACTCGTTACCTAAGCTAAACCAGCCCTCTTTCAGCCCTATGTCGGATGTGTATTTGCGTGATTTATAATGTGTGTCTATATTTGTTTCTTGAATGAATATAAAGTCTGGCCTGTATTTTCTTGATAGGTGAACAATGTATTTTTGCTTATTCCTAAGACTACGTATATTTAATGATAAAATTGTAATGTCTGTCATGACTGGGTGTAAAAGTAAATTTAACCAGTTTTAGTGGTCGGTTATGGGTGTTCCCCCCTCATCTATAACCAATGTGGGTGGAGTCTCAGGAATGTCCAACACACTAACATCAAGACTCGTGTTAGGTGGGCTTAGAACTTCTCTTATAATACGCGGGCTCGCGAAAAGATCCTCACACGAGGAGACAGATAAGCATCTCTTCCTTTTCGATTTTGTCGAAGACCCAGGAGCAGACTTCACATGTTCTCTAGAGCGGAACCGCTTTTTTAGTTTGAAATCTTCGCCACTCTGGGGGGTCCCAATCTCCGCATCCACAGCTTTCTCTGGTGTACTGGCAACATCCGATGAAGTAGCTGCATCCGCCATCATCGATGTAGCCACGACATCCGACACCTTAGATATCTTCTTCGGCGAAACTTTGAAAACTCCTTTTTTACCATTCTCCACCATCGTGAAGCCATCCTTCTGCAAACATTTTTCGATTTCCTTCTCCTTGGGATTACCTACTTTGACCGCCTGTGCATAGCTTGGAACTCTCTGGCACACGGAATTTCGCCTCAATTGCTCCTTCTGCCTGTCTGAACAAACTGTTCAGTCTAGGAAGGATCCAAGGAGATGTCATTTTTTTAAACCCGCCTTCTTCTTATAAAATACAGACGTTACTTCAAAAAAGGAAGATGATTACGTCCTACGCGCCATGCATGTAGTCATGCCTCTTAACCAATGACTTAAATAACCGATGGTTCTTAATATCTTATCCCAAGAAGCTTGGGTTTAGATGCAAGGATAAAGGCCGAGCACACCGGGGATCCCCCCATACTACTTAACTGTACCTCAACAGCTGTTCATAAAAAAAGGCCACATGAGGAACGGTGTGTGGGTAACAAAATGTTTCTTAGGGTTTCCTTCCATCCCCGCTAGTGCAATGGACTCCCCTACGGGAGTTCTGTTTTATTTCCCTATTCGCCTTATTTCCTTTTCTAACGATCGTTTCCACCCGAGCGTCACGTTAAGGCTGAGAAGCATTGCACAGACGAGACATTGAACTCTTTCTTTCCTAACTGACGATACCAACGTTGATTTGACTCATTCAATTCAATGAAGTTTTGGTTTTATAAACTTTACTTTGTGTTCTATACAAAGAGCATGCGTTCCTAATAGAACATTTCCTGACTACTTACAAACAAAGGTATTCAAGTTGAAACATAACAGGGGAGTGAAACACAATTGAGCATAATGAATAAGTCCACTGGAACGTAGAAAATAATGAAGGAGGGAAAGAGTTAAATTGTTTGGTTATTGAAGTCATTAATTAGGATGCATGATTAGATGCATAGCGCGTAGGACATAATCATCTGTTTTGAAGTAACGAGTGTATTTTATAAGAAGGAGAAAGGTTTTGTAAAAAATGGATCTTTCCCAGACTCAACAGTTTTTTTTTGTTCAGACAGGCAGAAGGGGCCTTGACGCGAACTTCCGTGAGCCAGAGAGTTTCAAGTGTCTTACAGCAATTAAGAAGTCTGTGCGTTGAAATAAAAATTATGCATAATGACATAAACCGCGTTAAAGATCTATAATATGGTAGGGTAATTCACTATTTTGTTATTCGCTAATTACCACGGAGAGTGAAAGATTGTGTAGCCAAAATTCTTGGTCTACATTCCATGTGATGAATTTTAAAAAAAATTAAAGAAATACCCAGAAAGACACAAAGATAGAGGCTATTTCTTACAAGTGCTCCTTCCTCCCTTGTGCCATTAGATAATGGAATGGGTTGCCTGAATCAGCCAAGAAAACCAACAACTTAGCGGCTTTAAATTTTTACGATTTTTAACATGACTAGATTGACTAATAAAATGCGTAGGACGTTATAATCTTATTTTTTGAAGTTGCGTCTGTAAAAATAAAAATAATAATAATAATAGCTTTTATATAGCGCTACCTTCATGCTTATAGCATGCTCAGACCTGTGGGAAGGGGGTATCTGGGAGAATCTTTCACCGTGCTGCCTGTAGGCGCTCAGTAAAAAAAAACAACTCTGTTTGAATTTGGTGTTGAACCTCGAGCCCCTTTCATTGGTAGCCAATATCCTCTCGGGCCTCACCACGTGAGGTGGCCCCCAAATGATTGTTTTTTTTACATTAAATATTGAATATTGCGCAAAATGCCGGGGGCCCCAAAGAGGTCATGCTCCAGGCCCCCCCCCCAAAATGTTGGAAAATTCCTAGCTACGCCCCTGTGTGCTTGTGTGTGTGTGAGAGAGAGAGAGAGAGAATTCTTTAAAGCTTGAGGTCACTATCATGATCGAAAGTTATACATAGACCCAAGCCTCTTCAACTCAAGCATTTTCAATAATGATGTGGATGATACAATCTTTGTCATGATAATATAGATCAGTGATGCCCAAAATAAGACCAGCGGGCTAGATACAGCCCTCGATGTGTTTCCATCCGGCCCGCCAAAACGTCAGCACAAAGTGGAGAAAATCATCCCTTCCAAAAAAAAAAGGGTTTAAAAATGTATCATTACCACACTTCCCACAATGTTTATATTGAATGAAACAGCATTCATTATTCTCATTCAATCATGACTGTACACAATGGCGTAAGTTTCGTCAGTTGCTTCTATGGTCTTGCGTATTGCCCAAAAAGACACATTCGCGCTTCAGAAAAGAAGTTGGGGTGGGGGGAACAGGAGCGTTCAATAGCTGCCACACCTCTCCTTATTGCAAGGCTAATCTCCCTTTAGCATAACACATCATCGATATCAAACAAAATGAATCGATTGCGTCTAATTGATTGATTTATTGATTCATTATCGGATTGTTTCATGCATTGTCATGGAAATGGAATAATTGTGCGAAGTTTGAACCTGATCCAAGACTGGGAGCTGGGAGAAATAACGTATCCAATGTTTTGACCAGATAGACACAGACGTAGTGAGTTGGAAAAGGCTGGAGGATTATTCACTTTTATATTTAACCATACTTATCCATTAGTCTGTTGGGCCGTAGGGGCACCACATAAGATTTGCCAACATAGTTGAGTAGACATAACTATAGGATATATGCAGAGAAGATGGAAACCTGGCATGTGCCTTGCATTGCTTACCATTTCTGAATTAGAGGCTCCTGGGGGTTAAAACAAACTCTTTTTATTGTCTTGTTTTTCCCCGCACATTTTCAAAAAGTCACGAATTCTCCAACACTAAAAACATTACATCAATGGAATTAAGATGCATTAGAAGGATACTAGGTATCACATACACAACCGCATTGCTAATGAGGAAATTCGAAACAGTATCTCAATGGCAATAACAGTGGCGTAGTTAGAAATTTGCAATCATTTGGAGGACCAGGGTAGGGGGGCTTGACCTCTTTGGGGTTCCCTGCATTTTTGTAATATTTAATGTTAAATGTAAAAAAAACACTCATTTGAGGGCCCCCCTCAAGTTGGGGCCTGGGGGGATTTTTATGTTCTTCCTCTCTATCTCCCACAGTAGCTACGCTTCTTGGCAATAAGACCCCACAATGACTTGGTGATCACTGTCCAAATTAGGAAAACTAAAACTTCATAAGGTTCTCAGGACTCAAACACCTTCCGTCATTGCCAACTACCAGGGGAAGAAGAAGAGTCAGACAGAGAACGCGACTGGAAATATGACCAAAGAGTAAACGCGCCTGTTATAAATTGAACGCTCTGATATTTAAAAAACTGCTAAAAGGGGGTGGGTGAGTAAAAAAGTAATGTTCCCCTTTCAGACCTAGCGATCTATAGGGCAGAGGATGCAAAGTTCATCTGTTTCTGTGGCCCACGGTTAACGAGGATGTCATGTAGACAGCACAATGACCAACCACCTTTACTTTTATACGACTATTGTCAGGTACCGAATAGAGCAGGGTAGTCTCAGAGTCGGCCAACGATCCTGAAATTTAAAATCTCAGTCTTCACTAGGATTCGAACATTGGACCTCCAGTTCAGAAGCCAAGCGGTTGAAAATTAGATAAGATTTAAATTTATTTTTATATGCACATTTTTAAAGGCAAATTAATACAAATCTATTCAAGTGTGAGGTCATTTTTAAAACGAGAATTTAGCACATATATATACAACATACAAATACTCTAAATTATTACCAATTAATTATTATAATTTACGAGTATGATTCTGGTCACGAGTAGCACTACTTAATACCGATTTTCTATAATTAGCAATTATGAATGAAGGTTTTGTGCAAGGGGTCAACAAAAAAAAAATACTGTCATTAGTTTTAAACGTTCCTGATAAAGCATAGATCAGTGATCCCTAACCCAATCGGGGGGGGGGGGGCATTTTTATTTTTGACATTCATTTCGCGGGCCATATCAACGAAAAGATACTTAAAGTAAGTGTACTTCTGAGCAACATTGTAGCTGCTTTTCCACCGACTCATATTCTTGATGTCTCATACATCCTCCAATCTCTAGGCGTAGTTAAACATATTTTTTTTATTTGCGGTTTAAACCTAGCCTGGCTTTTTATCATGATCCACAAAAACTTAAAGATCCACTTTTCCTGGTAGATTCTACATTTAGAGCTCGCACAAATGTTAAAGGTCATGGTACCAATCCATCAGAGACGAAGTGTGGGCCCTAACGTAGGTAAAGAAACATTTTTTACTTCTTTTTGTAACAGGGGAGTTTTTCTACACTTTGCCGACGTTTCGGCGGGCCTGATGAAAACACGCCTCGGGCCGGATCTGACCCGCTGGCAGTATTTTGGACGTGATGGCTTAGATAGTTAATTATTATGTACAATTATTAAACGAATATTTAGAGCGCAGAATTCAATGGTACATGATATCGTGTATGGTGAAAAGTTATAACGATAAAATGCCATGGCAACTTTGTGTCACTAGGTTTATTTCCTCGCTTAATCACATCAAAGAAAAGAGGCAAAAGTCTTATGATTCCTGGGCTGTAAAAAGCTCGACAACTCATGTTCAAAACTAGATGAGATAATATAAAATGAAAAAAAAAAACTATACAACTAAAATTATCCCAAAGAATATACACAAGGGCAGACAATTGAAAGTCAAAAAGTTGTAAGGATTTAAAAACAAATAAAATGTATCAAAATCGTGTGAGTGGAATATAAGGCGAAAGGTCCCCCAAGGAGTCCGCCTATAATTCAGAAATGGTAAGTAAAGCAGGACATATGGTAGGATTCCAAATTCTCTGCCTTTATCCTATAGCTTTATAATTATCTTGTGTGATGCGCCAACGGTCCAACAGACTAAGGAATAGGCGAATAGGTTTTGTAATACATAAAAGTAATCAATCTTGGAAGTAACTGCCCAGGAGCTATAACCAGTAAGCTTTTGAGAAGGAGGGACGTTCTACCTACTTAGCAGACGGAAAACGGAATTTAAACCTCTGCTGCCCAGGAGCTATAACCTAATGAAAACTATAATAGAGCGCAAGTGAAAATAAAACGTCAAGGCTAACATGCTATAATTCCTGCCTTCGAGAAATTTCATTTCGAGGATGGTGGTTCAAGGTTTCAACTCTCGCCCGTGTGTTTAACATTTGGTTGATTTCTAGTTTCAGAGCAGGCAGAAAATCATCTACACTCGTTACAGCTTTATTTATAGTGTGGCCGTTGTAGTTTGAAATTAGATAAGGGGAAATAATTAGTATTTTATGTTTAAAAAAATATTCAAAATGTGTACACCCTGTTAAAGAACTAAAAAAGAGAAATAATGAGTTGTTAATTTTTTTTTGTTTATGAGACCTGCATGGTTGATAATTAAAAATACAATTTTAAATAGGTACGCTAGGGATTAAAATAGAAATTGAACTAATTAATATGAAATCTTTTCAAACTTTATTTACAATTTAAAAAAACCCATATAGATAGCGCATAAATGTGACATTACTTTGCCACCACTGAGGATTCCCAGACAGTTAGTAGAGTAGGAAATCAATATGATTTCCTCTCACCACCGTCAAATAATAAACAAACTTTAAGAAACCCATAAACATATCCAGTTAAATAGTTAGTTTAAAGTTTAATGGCACGTTTCGTTAATTCTTCTCTAAAAATAATTGTTTTCAGACCTTACGAGGACTCCACCAATGGAAGACCATTCGCGGATGCCTAGTTAGCGATATGCCCAAGGCCAACCCTGTTGGCATATAGGCCTATCCAATCCCACCAATATTCCCTGCTATCTGTATTCTCTACGTTACGGGACACCAAGCACGCCTACTATCCAACCCTATAAAAAAAGTTATGGAAAGATAACTTTTATTTCTGCAGGTCGGACTAGAGTTACCCCACGTAACTTTCGCGGTTACAGAGAGCGCAGTTCAGACAAAAAAAGTGGGGGAGAAGAACAAGTCTCTACGTCGCCCAACCATGTGGGACACCACGCAGGTACGCCGACTCTCTTACCCTACTTCCCAGGCATGCGCCCATAATCGTTTGCCCAAACCCATTCCATTTGGAAAACTGTATCTTTCAGGAAGTGTTCACCTATCACTAAATAGCGGCTTGTGCTACTCCGTTTGTCATTATTGTGTCATCAGCTCGTCTGAAAGTTTAGATACAGCAAAGATCTCACAATACCATCAGAACAATTATTTTTTTTTGCAAATCTTATATCAATTCACTCAGTCTGTATAATCTGTTTAAAAGTTTATACACGCTTTTTCTCCCACACCCAGGATCAGTTATTCATCCATATAGATATGAATCATTTT
>JAZGLO010000790.1:237500-310000 GCA_036873155.1 Biomphalaria sudanica | reverse complement strand
AATCTTTGTCATGATAATATAGATCAAGGATGCCCAAAATAAGACCAGCGGGCTAGATGCGGCCCTCGATGTGTTTCCTTCCGGCCCGCCAAAACGTCAGCACAAAGTGGAGAAAATCATCCCTTCCGAAAAAAAAAAGGGTTTAAAAATGTATCATTACCACACTTCCCACAATGCTTATATTGAATGTAACAGCATTCATTACTCTCATTCAATCATGACTGTACACAATGGCCTAAGTTTCATCAGTTGCTCCTATGGTCTTGCGTATTGCCCAAAAAGACACATTCGCGATTCAGAAAAGGAGATGGGGGTGGGTGGGGGGGACCAGGAGCGTTCAATAGCTACCACACCTCTCCTTATTGCAAGGCTAATCTCCCTTTAGCATAACACATCATCGATATCAAACGAAATGAATCGAGAGCGTGATTGCGTGATGCCGTTTATATGTTGTTTTATTAAGCAGCCAACATTTCTTTATAAAACAAACATATTGGCTTTTTATCATGATCCACAAAAACTTTTCCACTTTTCCTGGTAGATTCTACATTCAGAGCTCGCACAAATGTTAAAGGTCATGGTACCAATCCATCAGAGACGAAGTGTGGGCCCTAACGTAGGTAAAGAAACATTTTTTACTTCTTTTTGTAACAGGGGAGTTTTTCTACACTTGCCAACGTTTCGGCGGGCCTGATGAAAACATGCCGCGGGCAGGATCTGACCCGCGGGCCGTATTTTGGACGTGATGGCTTAGATAGTTAATTATTATGTACTATTATTGAACGAATATTTAGAGCGCAGAATTCAATGGTACATGATATCGTGTATGGTGAAAAGTTATAACGATAAAATGCCATGGCAACTTTGTGTTACTATGTTTATTTCCTCTCGCTTAATCACATCAAAGAAAAGAGGCAAAAGTCTTATGATTCCTGGGCTGTAAATAGCTCGACAACTCATGTTAAAACTAGATGAGATAATATAAAATGAAAAAAACAACTATACAACTAAAATTATCCCAAAGAATATACACAAGGGCAGACAATTGAAAGTCAAAAAGTTGTAAGGATTTAAAAACAAATAAAATGTATCAAAAGACTAATATCGTGTGAGTGGAATATAAGGCGGAAGGTTCCCCCTGGAGTCCGCCTATAATTCAGAAATGGTAAGTAAAGCAGGACACACGGTAGACTTCCAAATTCTCTGCCTATATCCTATAGTTTTATAATTATCTTGTGTGATGCGCCAACGGTCCAACAGACTAAGGAATAGGTGAATAGGTTTTGTATTATTTAAAAGTAATCAATCTTGGAAATAACTGCCCAGGAGCTATAAGCTTTTGAGAAGGAGGGACGTTCTACCTACTTAGCAGAAGGAAAACTGAATTTAAACCTCTGCTGCCCAGGAGCTATAACCTAATGAAAACTATAATAGAGCGCAAGTGAAAATAAAACGTCAAGGCTAACATGCTATAGAATGTTAAGTTGCAAGCCTCTAATAAAGCGCACATGGTCTCACATGAACTAGACTATTCTAGTTTATTACAATAATAGCTTATCCTTATTTACTTTATTTCAGTGGAAGCACTATATGTTAAGTGACATCCTAGCAGAAGTGAATTGATTTGAGGGTGTAAAAAAAAATGGCTAAAATTCTTGATAAGCCTAGGCTAGTATATTATAACTGTACTTCAGTCACATACTTGTTCAGTAGTTAATTAGATTTTGATTGATCTGAAGGTGCAAAACATGGATAGAATTTGGCAGCCCAGAATCCGGGGGGGGGGTGCAATTAAACCCCTTGGACCCCCCGGGCGACCATGGTAGTTTAACATCACAATGTACGCTCCAAAAAAAAAAATTTAACTAAATTTCCGTCACGAAATTTCCCCTCCTGCCTTCGAGGAATTTCATTTCGAGGATGGTGGTTCAAGGTTTCAACTCTCGCCCGTGTGTTTAACATTTGGTTGATTTCTAGTTTCAGAGCAGGCAGAAAATCATCTACACTCGTTACAGCTTTATTTATAGTGTGGTCGTGGTAGTTTGAAATTAGACAAGGGTAGATAATTAGTATTTTATGTTTGAAAAAATATTCAAAATGTGTAACAATAAATAACTAAAAAAAAAGAAATAATGAGTCGTTAATATTTTTTTGTATATGAGGCATACAATATGGATAAATAAAAATACAATTTTGAATAGGTACGCTAAGGATAAAAATAGAAATTGAACTAATTAATATGAAATCTTTTCAAACTTTATTTACAATTTAAATAAACCAATATAGATAGCACATAAATGTGACGATAGGTTACGATCTTTCATATTTTATCAAAACATTATGGAGTAGGAAATTACTATGATTTCCTCTCACCACCGTAAGATTATAAAAAAAATTTAAGGAACCCATTACATATCCAGTTAAAGAATAATGGCACATTTTGTTAATTCTTCTCTAAAAATAATTGTTTTCAGACCTTACGGGGTCTCCACCAATGGAAGACCATTTGCGAATGCCTAGTAAGCGATATGCCCAAGGCCAACCCTGTTGGCATAAAGGCATATCCAATCCCACCAATATTCCCTGCTATCTGTATTCTTTACGTTGCGGGACACCAAGCACGCCTACTATCCAACCCGCTATGAAAAAGATAAGGAAAGATAACTTTATTTCTGCAAGTCGGACTAGAGTTACCCTACGTAACTTTCTCACCTCAGACAAAAAAACGGGGAGGGGAGAAGAACAAGTCTCTACGTCGCCCAACCATGTGGGACACCACGCACGAACGCCGACTCTCTTACCCTCCTCATGCCCCCCAACGCCCGCACCTGCGCCTTCCTATTTCTCCAGGCCTGCGCCCATAATCGTTTCCCCAAACCCATTCCATTTGGAAATTTGTGTCTTTCAGGAAGTGTTTACCCATCACTAAATAGTGGCTTGTGCTACTCCGTTTGTCATTATTGTGTCATCAGCTCGTCTGAAAGTTTAGATACAGCACAGATCTCACAATACCATCAGAACAATTATTTTTTTATTGCAAATCTTATATCAATTCACTCAGTCTGTATAATCTGTTTAAAAGTTTATACACGCTTTTTCTCCCACACCCAGGATCAATTATTCATCCATATAGATATGAATCATTTTACAAAAAAAAAAATAACAATTAGTAAATTATTTTCTTGTAATTTATTATTTTTGCTTGATACCAACAAGGGAAATTAATCTTTCAGTATTCACAGATACGCATCATAG
This sequence comes from Biomphalaria sudanica, assembly GCA_036873155.1. Taxonomy (NCBI): domain Eukaryota; kingdom Metazoa; phylum Mollusca; class Gastropoda; family Planorbidae; genus Biomphalaria; species Biomphalaria sudanica. Next base: position 306,745 of record JAZGLO010000790.1, on the reverse strand, counting down.
GGTTACGTCCCTTTAGTAGGCCTAATTAAATACGTTTTTTACCCCACCCACATTCTAATTACTCAAGTGCTTAATATTTAGATTTGGAGCCAACACTCTACAAGACTATACACACATTTATAGAAATTATAATCGAACGTCTCAACGTCTTATAAGTTTAAGACGTTTCGCCTTACATGAGCACTAGCCGGATATGACCCGCGGCCTGCGGGCCTTAGTTTGGGTATTACTAATCTACTCGACTGAATATAGATATATGTCTATCTTAGAAAATGTGCGTTTCCATTTTTTAAAATAATTTTGCCATAGCAATGGAAGTAGAGTGATCCAATGAGCCAACCTGCCTTAGTTTGGGTATTACTAATCTACTAGACTGAATATAAATATAGATATAGAGTAAAGTGCGAAGTTCAAGCAGCCCCGATTTGACAAGAGGTTCGAACAGTTCACTTTTTATTGCTATAACTTTTTTATTTGAATGTTTACCAAATTACCACTATATTGCTACTGCGCATGCACCTTTTTCTTTACTTCCGACACATACTATTTTCTTTTCCTTGTAAAGGCTAAGTTCATGGTGAGGTCAAACTCAGGAGGTGTGAAGTTATTCTTTTTTACTACCCGGTAGTGAAGGAAATGGGCAATGGGCTTAAGGGTATTTTTAAGTCTGATTGCTCATCAGCTTAAAGAGACTATTTGAAGTTGTGGAGGGTGGGAAATGGTGCAATGGATGGTGTTCTTGCGCTGGAGTAAAAAGAAAATGACTTTGTAGTAAAAATAAAATATTAAAACATGTTTTTAGATATATTTCCTTTGATCTGTTCGAACCTTCCACCAACCCGATCGAGGTTACTAACTGGGGAAAAATCCGCTCGAGGAAAAGTACGCTTGGCGATACTTACCCTACACCTCTTTGACTTCGTATTTAATTTTAACTAAGCCTAGTGATACTTTGATATTTTTATAGAAAAAAGGACGAGGAATTCAGAGATACTATCGTTTTTTTCATAGGTCAGACCGTTACGGTGCTATAAAAATCCAAACCTGAAAATTGCTGCCAGCGGGCTTAATGTGCTCGAACTTCGCACTTTACTCTATGTCTATCTTAGAAAATGTTGCGTTCCATTTTTTTGTATAATTTTGCCATAGAAATGGAAGTAGAGTGATTCAATCAGCCAACATATTTATATCCAATAGAAATAAAAGTCAAAACACGGTTTACCCGATTTGTTAAAAAGTGTTTCTCTTTTAATAGAAATACAATTAGGTACTTTTTGTCTACAATTAGGGCACTCCGGTTGTGAGGGAAGGACATTAAATATGCACTACTGTCTCGCCATGCTCTAAGAAACATTTATGCGAAGTTTTGTATAGATTGGTCACAGGTTTTGATTTTTATTCGGGACACACATAAATACATACGTAATACATAAATAAAACATACATACATACACACATACACACTTACATACATACATACATACATACATACATACATACATACATACATACATACATACATACATACATACATACATACACACATACATACATACACACATACATACATACACACATACATACAAGCATACACACATACACACATACACCCATACATACATACACGCATACGCATATACATACATACATACATACATACATACCAACATACATACATACATACATATATACATACACACATACAAACATACATACATACACACATACATACATACATACATACAAACATACACACACACACACCCACACACACATACATACATACATACCTACATACCTACATACATACAAACATACATACATACACACATACATACATACATACATACATACATACATACATACATACTAACATACATACTTACATACATACATACATACATACATGCATACATACACTTATACATAAATACACACATACATACATACACACATACATACATACACACATACATACAAACATACACACATACACACATACACCCATACATAAATACACGCATACGAATATACATACATACCTACATTCATACACACATACATACATACATACATACATACATACATACATACATACACACACACACACACATACATACATACATACATACCTACATACCTACATACATACAAACATACATACATACACACATACATACATACATACATACATACATACATACATACATACATACATACATACATACTAACATACATACTTACATACTTACATACATACCTACATACCTACATACCTACATACATACATACATACATACATACATACATACCTACATACATACAAACATACATACATACACACATACATACATACATACATACATACATACATACATACATACATACATACATACATACTAACATACATACTTACATACTTACATACATACCTACATACCTACATACCTACATACATTTATACATACATACATACATACATACGCTTTACTTTCTGCTTTATAGTATATATTATTCCCTTCTATTTCTGGTCTAGGGCAGAGTGACAGCTCGGTACCATCGAGATAGGACATTTCGCATTTCACCCGACACCACCATGGACATGCCAGGGACTGGGTAACAACTGTTTTTTTACTGATACGCCCTTCATGCCCTTTGCATTGACAGACGTAGATTTATGATCAGATATTTCATTTCTTTTTTACATTGATGGTGTACTTGCTTGGACCTTCAACTTTATGATAGTGTGTAAATAAAAGGACATCTAAAAGGTATGCAGACAACATCACACCTTATAAAGAAACAATTCGATATAGGTCTATATAGATCAGCGGTTCTGAACATTGGGTGGACTTTCTCTTTATTGGCATTTGGTGCTGATTCGCCATCTTATGCTTGATCTGTAAGCTATTCTTCTCCCCTCCCCTAGGAACGCCACTGCTTGAAGTTATTCTTGCTAGGACTCTGTGACCCCTGTTGAGGGTGAGTTTTATTTCTTAGTATAACTATGATTGACTATGGTTTTGTTCCTAGTTGTATTTGTAGTTTTAGATGAGAAATTACTTTCAAGGTTCCCTGTTCTTTGTTTTCTATAGTGTTTCAGTTTTAGCGTTCTATTTTGAGACTTTGAATCCTGGTGCTGCCCTGAACGCCCTAAACATTGTTATCCTCGTTGATGGTGATCATTCTTCTTGGTTCAAAGATCATTGTGTTACCCTGAACGTTGTTCTATGAAGTTGAACTGAACCTGTTCTAGAGATGAACCTTTTTCTTGGGCTGGGAAGCTGAAATGCTGTTGACGTCAATGTTATCATGACAATATATTATAAGTGTTTTATGTTTTAAATACTATTTAAGTATTTAAATAGACTGCAGACGCGTGGCTGAGCGGTGAAGCGCTTGGTTTCCGAACCAGGGGTCCCGGGTTCGAATCTTGGTGTTGACTTGGAATTTTTTATTTCGGGATCATTGGGCGCCTCTGAGTCCACCCAGCTCTAATGGGTACCTGAGATTAGTTGGGGAAAAGTAAAGGCGGTTGGTCGTTGTGCAGGCCACATGATACGCTCGTTAACTGTGGGCCACATAAACAGATGACCTTTACATCAACCGCAACATCTGAAAAGAGAACTTTCTTTTTACTTACTAAATACTTGGGCTACATCGGGATTTGAACTTGATCCACTTATTGACGTTAATGTCCGGCTACATATCCATTATAACCATTATTGTAAAAAGAATAAGGCAACACAACTTAGATCGAGTTTTAAAAATCTAATTTTATTACTAGTCTTGATTCCCATCTATCAGCACGTGTCCCTCAACCACAAGTATGAAATGACTATAATAATATTATGATTTGACTAAATAATATCATGCACTAAATAACAATATCCAGAGTACATACATACATACATACATACATACATCTGTCAGCACGTGTCCCTCAACCACAAGTATGAAATGACTATAATAATATTATGATTTGACTAAATAATATCATGCACTAAATAACAATATCCAGAGTGCAACATACATACATGCATACATACATCTGTCAGCACGTGTCCCTCAACCACAAGTATGAAATGACTATAAAATATTATGATTTGACTAAATATTATCATGCACTAAATAACAATATCCAGAGTACATACATACATACATGCAAAAATACATCTGTCAGCACGTGTCCCTCAACCACAAGTATGAAATGACTATAATAATATTATGATTTGACTAAATAATATCATGCACTAAATAACAATATCCAGAGTGCATACGTCTTCCCTAGGTCCGAACTTACAATTATTACTTTATATTTTGTGGATATTGCCACCATTACAAAACAGAGTCATGGCGTTGCATCTATTAAAATGATTTTAAATACTGCTTTATTGTAAGTTGGGATTGATTTTGGTGTTAAAGTCTCCCATCAGTAGAATTAGGTAATGAGTGGGTGTTTCATCAAGTGTGGCTTGAAATTTATTATAGAAATCATTTTTCATGGTATATTCTGCATCCTCTGTAGAGGCATATACTTGGATGATAGTGATTTTAATTTGGTTTGTTTGGAGTCAAGCTGTAATGATGCGGTCACTGACTGGCTTCCAAGCAATCAGCGCTGAAGCTGCTTTTTTAGACAAGATGATTTCTACGCCACCAGTGTGTTTCTTGCAGTCAGAGATTATTTGTCCACTTGATGTCCGCCGCATCTCGCAGATCCCAAGGATGTCCAGCCGGTAAGAGTCAAACTCTCTTAAAAGCTGGGCCAGTTTACCGCATTGATTTAGGGCTCTTACATTCCATGTGCTTATAAGAGTCGGTTTCTTTGCGTTGAAGGGCTTGCCATGTATCGGGCATTTGACTTCCAGTTGTGTTTGAACACTGTCATCGGAGTTGGCCCCTCTCGCCAAATGTATAGTTTTCTTTATGTGTCAAGTTTGCTGTTTCTGTATCAATTGTGGTTTTACAGGGTTTTCCCAACCGAACTCTCTTTGAATACGTAACGGGACCATATGGACCATACGTTGCTAGACTAGCTGGCTTGACCAAAGGTAAATTGTACTGGAATACCCCCTCCTGTTAGTTCTCAAAAACATCCTCGCTACACCTGTTACATCAGTGGACTCATCTAGAGCCAACGAAAATAATTCAAAATCAACTATTCACGCAAGTTAACTGACATGTTATTTATTCAATCTGCCACAGTGATTCTTGTTAACGCTATTTCTTTGAATGCTTTTATTTTTTCTGGACAAATTACCTTGGCAGCTTTAACGAAACATTCCTTCATAAAATTCCCTTCACTAAATGATTTGCTATGGCTTGCAATTAAGTTTGACAAAATGTAGCTGGCTTTCACTGCAGACTCAATCTCGGTGTAACAGAAACTATTTTTCAATTCAAGTAGCTTGTCATCACTTTTTTTTCCAGCGTAATAGTTTAACATTATTTTGATAATTTTTTAGCGGGCCGCATGTAAAGTGAACGCGGGCCGCATATGGCCCCTGAACGCTGTACAGTGTGCCATCTAGACATCAATATCAGCTTCATAAAGTAAGAAGTGATTTGAAACAAAGTTATTCTAAAATTGAGATATTTTACATTTCCCTTGTTAGATAAGGGGAGTAGACTCTCCTGAACGCGTTGATCTTCAAACGATGAAGATTAGTTAAACACGGTAAACAGACAGGGTACATAATCCATGAATTAACCTTTTCCATGCATTGATCCTAGTATCCTCCCTTCTTTTCTCTGTCTATTTTCTTTCTCTATTTCTCTCTGTCTCATTATCTCTCTTTTATTCTGTCGTTCTCTCTCTCTCCGTTGACATTGTGTTTATGTGTATGTGTTTGTTGTTATTCCACTTAGTATGAAAGCTCATATAGTGTTGTGTGTAACCTGTGTTATGTGAGATTTATATATCTATATATCTAAATTTTATATTTTATATATATCTTTATATTAAAGAGTCTGTCATATCCAGCGTCTAGTGTTGGCGTCGCTTACAGAGTTCAGTGTTCTTTAGCGCAATATTAAGCTTATAAGTGTATAGTTTAAGCTGACACTCTCTCGTTCCCTCTCTCTCTCTCTTTCTCTCTCCTCGTCTGTTATGCTTTGGTGCTGGCATCCTACTTTGGTTTTAAATAAGAATTGCATTTCTTATAACCTTTGTGATTAAGTTTTTCTTGTTTTTTTTTTTTGGTTACTTGTTCAACTTCACCCAAACATTACCAAGTTTTGTGTTCTTTGACTTTTGGTGAAACAGCAGACGACGTCCATAGAAACTGCTGCAGACGTCTCTCTGACTTTTGGTGAAACAGTAGAAACACTCACACACTCCATAGCGTTTCTGCAACCCATTCCATGCTCCAATTACCCTATAAAATCTAAAAATGCTTCATTTAAAAAAAAAACTTTCTCTTGACAGCTAAAGCAATAATCAAATTCGAAAACAGCCCTGTAAAAGTAGACGTTGGTGCTGCAGTAGAGCCCCTATGTAATGTTGAAGGTACAGAACCAGTAAATTCAATAATCAGGTGGTATAGTACAGTCACTAATGTATTAATCACAAACACGTCAAGACTGACTTTTGTGGCAACTGAACACAGTCGAGGTTTGAATTTAAAATTAAATTTGTATGTTGATTTCAAAACGTTCTAGAGAAATAATTTGACTTTTTGTTTTTTAAAAGATGATTTTTATGTATTTGTTAAAACTTTATTATTTTGATTTAAATGGAATTAAGGGTTTGTTTTTATGATGTATACTATGTGCCAAGGCACGGTCACTAAGAGATAAAGCGCTTGTCTTTCGAACCTGAGGTCATGGGTTTGAATCTCGGCGAAGACTTGGATTTTGAATTTTGGATATTTAGGGCGCCTCTGAGTCCACCCAGCTATAATAGGTGCTTGACTTTAGTTACGGAAAAGTAAAATGAGGTTGGTCGTTGTGCTGGCCACATGACACCCTCGTTAACCGTTTGACACAGAAACAGCCCTATAGATGCAAGGTCTAGAAGAGAACAACTTCTAATATGTGCCGCTTAGTCCTGCTTAATCGTGTATTTATTGTAACTGTTAGGTTAATGCAGTCTGTCTATTAGTTGAAGATCCGCCAACATTTCCAAGCGGTCCAGATTAGACGAATGAACTAAAACTACGATAATAATGGAAAGAGTCATTAAAACACTGCCAAGAGACTGTAGAAACGGTTTTAATGTATCTCTTTGTTTCGCGAAGAACACAAAAGACAGATCATGATGATGATTAGGAAAGCTTTCGGAGGCGAAGCCAAGGGTTCGAATCCTGGCAAAGACTGTGTCACAGTCTCAGTTGACATCAACTGATCTAATGTTTAGGTCATGTTAAGAGTTTAAAAGACTCGTGGAATTCCTTAATGTAGAAAACAGGAAGCAGAATGAATAAAGTTGAATTTGAGTTCAATCAGTAAAGTCAGTTTATGCAGTCAAGTCAGTCAAGTGATATCCTGTAAACCGGGTGGTCAAGTTGTATATTTTGGTCCGGGAGGACAGTAGCGACTTAGAAAAGTCGAACAGAATTTACAGTTAAGAAGTATCTTTTAGGCAGTTGATGCCAGGGTTCTTTTTGATACATGCATTATTATTCAGGATTTTTCTGTACAGTGTTACCCGCTGAGATGCGGACGTGATTTGTAATATATACTCTAGAGAGTTTAACGTATTTGGATATATTTGGATACCGCTGTTATGCGGGTAGGATTTTCTTGACTGATAGCACTAACAAAGAGTGCAGTATTATTGTTGTTGTTGTTAAATAAACTTTGTATTTGTCTGCTGAAACGGACTTAAGTCAGTTTGTAGTATATATGTTTGTCACGTGTCTAGAGTACTCCAGGAAGCACGAACCCAGCATTCCACGACATTCGCATTCTTAAACATTACACAATTTAACCTTTTGAATGACTTATATTTTTAATTTTGGAATGTTTTGTTGCCTATGAGTTTATCCAGCTCTTTTATCAGTTGGGGAAAAGTAAAGATCGCAAGGTCTTAAAGGGAAGTTTACTATAAATTATACTATAAATTATTTCAAGTGGGCACTTAAAAACCACTGGAAATAATACTGCTCTTGGCACTATTGCGAAGATACCATAGGGACTGTGAGTTCATGAACTTTCCATTGCCAACCAATATTTATAAAGTCTTCCAAGATTAACTTGAGTCAGATGCTAAGCATAAAAAAAAAATAATAGTGTTCTCTAAACTTGCAAGATTAGGATTCCTTCAGAAGCGACGATCATTGCGTCTTAGTTTAAACCTCATTCAGCACTGTAAGGAATGGCAAAGCTCAAACTGAGAACCATCGTAACGATAGTCCAAATTGCTAAATGCTCGGCCAGGAAAATATTCACTCTGATATTGCGGAGGCGCCGTGGCTAAGTGGTAAGCGCTTGACTTCCAAACCGGAGTTCCCGGGTTTGTAACTTGGTAATGAATGAGGAATTTAATTTTGCTATCTTCAGACCACCTTTGATAGCCTCCAGCTCTAATGGCTACCTAAAACATAAGTTGAGAAACAAAAAGCTGGTTAGTCGCTGTGCTGGCCACATGACACTCTCGTGTATCCTGGGCCATAGAGACATTATCTGCCCTATAGACCGCAACGTCTGAAAGGGAAACTCTTTTTTATATATTTCTGTTGTAGATACTATGTTTAAAATATAGGCAACCCTATTCACTTACCCAAGATAAGTCAAAGTTACCAAACTAAAAGCCTGATAAATGAGTTATCTCAACAATATTCCACGCAGATATACAGTCCAGGTGTACAGTATTGGAGATTTAGAGTCAAGATAGAGAGAGGTGGGAGGGAATCCCATATACACCAATACAATGGCAAATCATACCGATGTGAAAGCACACTACCAGTAATTTGTTGACAACTATATGGGCTTAGTAATACATCGGCTCAAAGGTCCTAGCAACTAGTCAGACCATCATCTTATTTATAAGCTACAGACGTCTCTTGAAAATAATGACTTTCTTCGCGTATCCATGTTTTAAAATCATACTTGTAAATACGAGACTTTAACTATTTCTGATGCTAATCTGGCTAATTCAGGCAATCCGTTCTATGCAATGCATAATGCTATAATGACACAAGTCAAGTACATAACGAGTGTTATTGCAATGTTTTACTAAATTACATATGTGAGATTCCAAACACAAATTGTTAGCTGCATGCTCTATGGAGAATTATTGGTTCTTTGTAATAGCCAATAAAAACTAATCTCGTTCTGACTACAGTTTATTCTCCTGTATTTGCGGCGATTATAATGGATGAGCTTGCGGCGGGATTATTACAATGAACAGTGTAAATAAATGATCATGATTTATATACAATTTCACGATGACTTTGACTGCTCAATAAAGTGTGACATGGTCTGGACGTGTTCACGTGTTTGTTTCTCTAAGTTCCAATCATCAGACATACACGGATTCAGATTTGCCTACAAATTTATCCAACAGATGAAGCAACTCAGCGCTGACTATTTTTTCATGAGTTTAATTCAAAGTAAAGAATTCAAACCAATATTACAAACAACCCACGACATTTGAAGGCCAGAAATGAGAAGGCGCCTATGGAAACTTCCTCTTCTACTGCTCTAGTTTGTGTTCTCATTTCCAAATCATTTCTTAGGTACGAATAGCGTTTAGAATTTCAAAGGATAATGGAAACAATTTGAATTTATATAAAATATTTAAGTTTTTTTTTTATTTATCTAATTTTTAAAAAGTAACCTTGGAATAATGATTTGGCCACCCCCTAAAGTCGGCCGCCTACGTGCAATGCACACACTGCACACTAGGTAGCGGCGGCCCTAATGGCAGCTATAGGATTGACTCGCTCTGAAAACCTCAACACGTATATATGGTAGAAGAGAAAGAAGAAGAAGAATTTGAGGGTCAGGAGATTGTGTTTAGTTGGGCACACACCCACACACATATATCAACTATTTCAATCCTTGTGCTTCAACAGACATTTATATTTATAAGTAGGTTTAATTAATATTTTCCCAGTGATAATGAATAGGTGGAATTAGCTCTTCTTTTGGACCTTGGGAAGACATAGACCTGACCAAATTGGGCAACTTGTACCGTGTCTTTTATGTCTCAAGACTCATCTATAGCAAGTGATAATGCAGAATAAAGTTAGATATCTTCCACCTGCAAATATGTTACATTTAAATCAATTGAAGACATTTTAGCTGTTTTATGTTGTGCAGTTTTAGTGGACGGTGGCAAATATTTTTTTTAAAGATTTCTGGTTTATTTTTGAATTCATTTAACAGTTCTTCAGATGCTCGTAGAAATCAATATTTGACATACAATCTGTGAATGGTTTGCCTTTTTGAGCAATTTCTAGTAGTATTACAAAGCTTGCTAGGTTCGCATTACTTTGTACATTGCTTCTAACTTTGAGAAGATTATTTACTCTTAAGTTATTTATTTGGAGTAACAAAATATACGTCACAGCCAAATCATGAGTGAAAAAGCCAATTCGTCTTGCATAAAAAAGGAATTAAAATCTACATAGAAACATCCAACTACGGCGTTATTCGAGAGCTTCCGTAGTAAAGTGCGCTTACCAGTGACTGAGAGACATAATCGTTGCCTAATCATCATTAAACGAGTCAGAACTTTTTGAAAAAAAATGTTTTTATTAAATACATAATATTTGACTATGGAAATAAAGAGCCGCACTTTCACACCCAAAGAGCCTCATGAGGTTCGCGAGTCGCAGGTTGCCGACCCCGCCAAGGACTAAAGTCAAGGAACAGATGATGATATTTTATATTTATAATTGTCATTGATTAAATCAATTAATCAGTCAGTAAGTCAGTAAATATCTATATCTATCTATCTATACAGCAATATATCAATCTTTCAATTTATCTAACATAAGCTATGGTCAACATAAGCTTTGGGTACCATAAGCAATAGCTAACTTAACATATAGACAGCATAAGCTATTGGCAACATAAGATATGGGCAACATAAGATATAGGCAACATAAGCCATAGCTAACTCTACGTATAGACAGCATAAACTGTGGGCAACATAAGCTATAGGCAACAGAAGCTATAGGCAACATACGCTATGGGCAACATAAGATATAGACAATATAATCTATAGCTAAGGGCCATAGCAGCGCCGGAATATTGTCTTGAAGAAAAAGGAATAAATAGCCTGCTCATCATAACGGAAGCTTATTTCATATAGCTCAGAGCAGGGTCGGCTTTAGGCTTAGACAAACTAGGCAGCGCTGGGTCAAGTGATGGTTTAGTATTAAATGCTCACTTAATTAATCAAAGCAAAAAATCAGTCATTAAACTCCGATTCCCACCCACCGGCTAGGCCCATGGTCAGACGTATCCTTTCCTCACGGCCTTATGTAATGGGCTCGTTGCGAAGTCACAGGTCAGTGTTGAAGCCTTCTATAACAACTGATCTCGTATAGGGTCATAAAGGGAATGAATCCGCACTTTCTTTCAGATTAAACAAATTATTTGTTTCCTTGTCCAAACTCTGCAGTACCAAGTTGTAGTGACATGGCGTCAAAATAATTTTAATCTTTAATGTCTTAGATCTAGTTCTGGTATTTTGATTTGAATTCTTCTTCTAAATTTATATTTTTAATCAATAGAAAAAAAGGAACTTACTGGACGCTTTATCTTATCGTTGATAAAATATTATAATACATTTAAACTTCCATGAAGAAAAGCAGAGCACTATATGTGAACACTTACACAACACTGAAAATGTCTTTAAACAAACACATTGAAAGGACACACAAAAGGCTCAGACATTTGATCGGTATGGTTTACATTTGCGCAATAGAATCCATTGTAAATAAAAATATTTTTTTGGAATGAAAATCTTAAACCAAATCAGACACACAAACTATGTTTAGTTAAAGAAACTCGTGTTCAAGAGCATTAATGCAATTCATTTGTCTGATGGGTGAAGTAAACATATATTTTTTTTCAGGAAATTCTTCTTCTTCTTCTTCGTTCTCATTGTTATGTTGGAGTGTTCAGATGAGTAGACCAATACATGAGATGAAATGCGCAGTGGTTTCCAGATCAGGGAGCTCTCCATATAGTTTAATAAACTTTTAAAAAAGCAAAAGGTTTAACTGGGTATTTAGGTGACACAAAATACTTAACTCTTGTTCTGCACAGAAAGAGTTAATTAGAGATACGCATTTACAAGACTATTTTGGTGTACATGTGTGCTTAGGTCAACCTCTTAATCGTAGCAATTATAAAACTCTTAAAATAAAATATGATTGTTCATCTATGGTCAATACATGTACTCCTTGTATGGCAACGTGTTCAATGTTGTTTTCTTGTTGTCTGTTTTACATGTTTGCACGTTCTTTCTGATTCGAAGCTTCTCCCTAGAACCAAGCTTCATCTAGAAAGGCGGGAGAGGGCAGCCCAAGCTTCATCTAGAAAGACGGGAGAGGGCAGCCCAAGCTTCATCTAGGAAGGCGGGAGAGGGCAGCCGAAGCTTCATCTAGGAAGGCGGGGGGGGGGCAGTCCAAGCTTCAACTAGGAAGGCGGGGGAGGGCAGCCCAAGCTTCATCTAGGAAGGCGGGGGAGGGCAGCCCAAGCTTCAACTAGGAAGGCGGGGGAGGGCAGCCCAAGCTTCAACTAGGAAGGCGCGGGAGGGCAGCCCAAGCTTCAACTAGAAAGGCGGGGGAGGGGCAGCCCAAGCTTCAACTAGGAAGGCGGGGGAGGGCAGCCCAAGCTTCATCTAGGAAGGCGCGGGAGGGCAGCCCAAGCTTCAACTAGGAAGGCGGGGGAGGGGCAGCCCAAGCTTCATCTAGGAAGGCGGGGGAGGGCAGCCCAAGCTTCAACTAGGAAGGCGGGGGAGGGCAGCCCAAGCTTCAACTAGGAAGGCGCGGGAGGGCAGCCCAAGCTTCAACTAGAAAGGCGGGGGAGGGGCAGCCCAAGCTTCAACTAGGAAGGCGGGGGAGGGCAGCCCAAGCTTCTTCTAGGAAGGCGGGGGAGGGCAGCCCAAGCTTCTTCTAGGAAGGTGGGGGAGGGCAGCCCAAGCTTCATCTAGGAAGGTGGGGGAGGGTAGCCCAAGCTTCATCTAGGAAGGTGGGGGAGGGCAGCCCAAGCTTCATCTAGGAAGATGGGGGAGGGGCTGCTCAAGCTTCATCTAGGAAGGCGGGGGAGGGGCAGCCCAAGCTTCAACTAGGAAGGTGGGGGAGGGCAGCCCAAGCTTCAACTAGGAAGGCGTGGGGGGGGGCAGTCCAAACTTCATCTAGGAAGGCGGGGGAGGGCAGCCCAAGCTTCATCTAGGAAGGCGCGGGAGGGCAGCCCAAGCTTCAACTAGGAAGGCGGGGGAGGGGCAGCCCAAGCTTCATCTAGGAAGGCGGGGGAGGGCAGCCCAAGCTTCAACTAGGAAGGCGGGGGAGGGCAGCCCAAGCTTCAACTAGGAAGGCGCGGGAGGGCAGCCCAAGCTTCAACTAGAAAGGCGGGGGAGGGGCAGCCCAAGCTTCAACTAGGAAGGCGGGGGAGGGCAGCCCAAGCTTCTTCTAGGAAGGCGGGGGAGGGCAGCCCAAGCTTCTTCTAGGAAGGTGGGGGAGGGCAGCCCAAGCTTCATCTAGGAAGGTGGGGGAGGGTAGCCCAAGCTTCATCTAGGAAGGTGGGGGAGGGCAGCCCAAGCTTCATCTAGGAAGATGGGGGAGGGGCTGCTCAAGCTTCATCTAGGAAGGCGGGGGAGGGGCAGCCCAAGCTTCAACTAGGAAGGTGGGGGAGGGCAGCCCAAGCTTCAACTAGGAAGGCGTGGGGGGGGGCAGTCCAAACTTCATCTAGGAAGGCGGGGGAGGGCAGCCCAAGCTTCAACTAGGAAGGCGCGGGAGGGCAGCCCTAGCTTCAACTAGGAAGGCGGGGGAGGGGCAGCCCAAGCTTCTTCTAGGAAGGCGGAGGAGGGCAGCCCAAGCTTCTTCTAGGAAGGCGGTTAAGGGCAGCCCAAGCTTCATCTTGGAAGGCGGGGGAGGGGCAGCCCAAGCTTCATCTAGGAAGGTGGGGGAGGGCAGCCCAAGCTTCATCTAGGAAGGTGGGGGAGGGCAGCCCAAGCTTCATCTAGGAAGATGGGGGAGGGGCAGCCCAAGCTTCAACTAGGAAGGCGGGGGAGGGAAGCGGCTTGGTTTCGAACCCTGGACCTTTGAGAAGAAGCACACATTGGTTTTGCAATACATACGTTATGTAGTCAAACGGCCAATAGTACAGTACCTACGTTAGATACTATTATTTCTAGCTATAATAGGGCTTTACATCGTATGAGGAGGACGAGCATGTTCATGATTTTTTGTGCATTATATATATATATACTACACTTAGGGCTCACACTCTCCCAAAGGTCTCACGTAATGTTAAGGTAGCCTCTGAGTTTAGTCTATTATTTCGCCTTAGTTTTAGTCTTTTCAGTTTAAGTTTACTGAGCTCAGGGATGTGGAAAAAAAATTATCCTTTCCTTTAATTGTTAAATAATATGTCGCTAGAAGAGGCGTGGCTCCTAGTTGTGGTCTCTGTTTCTGTATATAAAGTTTCAAACGAAATTCACTGAACAAAAAGAACGAGAAATAAAAAGCCAAGAGTGGTGCATTTAGTTTTTGATTCTTGTATAAAACAATAAAGAAAGGAACAAAGGTGAGTAACTCTTAAATCTTTTAGTTTTGTGTTAAACCGAGTTATTTTTTCTTTTCTGCTTTGAGTGATAAACCGAAACCAAACGTCTAATTAAGCCTGTAATGTGGTCTGGGGGCATCAATAGCTGGCTGCCACGGCATAGGTCTGACGGTACAAACCTATTTTAATGATTGGTCTCACTTAACCCACTTATTAAGAGAGTTTGACTTTGTGTTAGGAATCAAACTGACACTCCAAAGGTAACGCGGAAACGTTCTCCCAGATACCCCATCTTTAAAATGTCCACACAAACAGATTGGAACCATTGCGAGCTGACACAAATGAACAAGAATACGAATATGGCCACTTTAAGTGCTCTAAATTAGTGATGCCCAAAATAATTCAATCTGCGGGCCATTTTAATTTCCAACACTATTGTCGCAGGTTACATGATGGAAAAGATACACACACTTATTGAAATTGTCCTAAACTATTTTATTTCAAACCCGAGGATCTAGTACTTACATGGAAGTATTGAGATATTTGAAGTTTCTCTTTACACATCAAAATGGAGTAAAATATGTTCTATTTCGCTGTTGTTGTTTTTTTTTGTAAACAGCCAGAGACTTTCTTTATCAAATCAAACATGTTGGCTAGCCATGGTATCATGTTCTACACAAAAGTAAAGATTAGTTCACTTTATCTAGTAAATCTAAAGTCCTATTTCATGAATGCACAAATGTTAAATGCTTTGGTAGTATTGGTAGTATAAAACCATTTGAAATATGTGAGGGTTCTAACGTAGGTAAAGATACATTTTGAACATTTGTTGGGGGGGATTTCCCTTATTTTGTGCCTACGTTTTGGCAGGCCGGATAAAAGCACGTCGCGGGCCGCATCTGGCTCGCGAGCCGTATTTTGGGCATCACTTCTCTAAATGGAACTTGGATATTTGTTTCTTTTATCAATCTGTATCGATAGCTTGATCCTCAGGAATATTTTTTGGCTGATTTTCATAGGGAAGAGCCGCAATTAGTATTATGCAGTCTGTCTGTCATTTAAAAAAAAGTGTTAGGTATTTATGTTTTGTGTTGTGTATTTAAAATTAGCATTTGCAAGTAGCTTTGCATCAAAAAAATTTCATAATGGCTGGTGCGCCATCCGTTGCTAGACTAGCTGGCTTTACCAAAGGTATATTGTACTGGACTATCCACTCCTGTTATTTCTCAAAAACATCCTCGCTACACCTGTTATATCAGTGGACTCATCTAGAGCCAACAAAAATATATCAAAATCAACTATTTTGTTCTTTAATAGTTCACGCAAGTTAACTGACATGTTATTTATTCAATCTGCCATAGTGTTTCTAGTTAAATGCTTTCATTTTTTCTGGACAAATTACTTCGGCAGCTTTAACGAAACATTCCTTCATAAAATTCCCTTCACTAAATGATTTGCTACGGCTTGCAATTAAGTTTGACAAAATGTAGCTGGCTTTCACTGCAGACTCAATCTCGGTGTAACAGAAACTATTTTTCAATTCAAGTAGCTTGTCATCTCTTATTTTCCAGCGTAATAGTTTAACATTATTTTGATACTTTTTATACGGGCCGCATGTAAAGTGAACGCGGGCCGCATATGGCCCCTGAACGCTGTACAGTGTGCCATCTAGACATCAATATCAGCTTCATAAAGTAAAAAGTGATTTGAAACAAAGTTATTCTAAAATTGAGATATTTGACATTTCCCTTGTTAGATAAGGGGAGTAGACTCTCCTGAACACGTTGATCTTCAGACGATGGAGATTAGTTAAACACGGTAAACCGACAGGGTACATAATCCACGAATTAACAATTTCTATGCATTGATCCTAGTATCCTCCCTTCTTTTCTCTGTCTATTTTCTTTCTCTATTTCTCTCTATCTCATTATCTCTCTTTTATTCTGTCGTTCTCTCTCTCTCCGCTGACATTCTGTTTATGTGTATGTGTTTGTTGTTATTCCACTTAGTATGAAAGCTCC
The DNA here is from genome assembly GCA_036873155.1 of Biomphalaria sudanica. Lineage (NCBI taxonomy): Eukaryota > Metazoa > Mollusca > Gastropoda > Planorbidae > Biomphalaria > Biomphalaria sudanica. The sequence continues at coordinate 290,033 of JAZGLO010000790.1, read as the reverse complement.
TATAGTGTTGTGTGTAACCTGTGTTATGTGAGAGTGTGTTATTAAAGAGTCTGTTGTCTCCAGCGTCTAGTGTTGGCGTCGCTTACAGTGTTCAGTGTTCCTTAGTGCAATTTTAAGCTTATAAGTAAATAGTTTAAGCTGACACTCTCTCGTTCCCTCTCTCTCCCTCTATTTTCCACTTCCTCTCTCTTTCTCTCCCCTTTGGTGCTGGTATTCTACTTTGGTTTTTACTAAAAGAATTGTATTTCCTGGAACCTTTGTGATTAAGTTTTTCTTGAGTTTTATTTTGTTGTTGGTTACTTGTTCAACTTCACCCAAACATTACCAAGTTTTGTGTTCTTTGACTTTTGGTGAAACAGTAGACGACGTCTAGAGAAACTGGTGCAGACGTCTCTTTGACTTTTGGTGAAACAGATGACGACGTCCAGAGAAACTGGTGCAGACGTCTCTTTGACTTTTGGTGAAACAGCAGACGACGTCAAGAAAAACTGGTGCAGACGTCTCTTTGACTTTTGGTGAATCAGAAGACGACGTCCAGAGAAACTGGTGTAGAAGTCTCTTTGACATTTGGTGAAACAGCAGACGACGTCAAGAGAAACTGGTGCAGACGTCTCTTTGACTTTTGGTGAAACAGCAGACGACGTCAAAAGAAACTGGTGCAGACGTCTCTTTGACTTTTGGTGAATTAGAAGACGACGTCCAGAGAAACCGGTACAGACGTCTCTTTGACTTTTGGTGAAACAGCAGAAGACGTCCAGAAAACTGGTGCAGACGTCTCTTTGACTTTTGGTGAATTAGAAGACGACGTCCAGAGAAACTGGTGCAGACGTCTCTTTGACTTTTGGTGAAACAGCAGACGACGTCCAGAAAACTGGTGCAGACGTCTCTTTGACTTTTGGTGAATTAGAAGACGACGTCCAGAGAAACTGGTGCAGACGTCTCTTTGACTTTTGGTGAATTAGAAGACGACGTCCAGAAAAACTGGAACAGACGTCTCTTTGACTTTTGGTGAATTAGAAGACGACGTCCAGAGAAACCGGTACAGACGTCTCTTTGACTTTTGGTGAAACATAAGACGACGTCCAGAAAACTGTTGCAGACGTCTCTTATACTTTTGGTGAAACAGCAGACGACGTCCAGAAAACTGGTGCAGACGTCTCTTTGACTTTTGGTGAATTAGAAGACGACGTCCAGAGAAACTGGTGCAGACGTCTCTTTGACTTTTGGTGAATTAGAAGACGACGTCAGGAGAAACTGGAACAGACGTCTCTTTGACTTTTGGTGAAACAGCAGACGACGTCCAGAGAAACTGGTGCAGACGTCTCTTTGACTTTTGGTGAAACAGAAGACAACGTCCAGAGAAACTGGTGCAGACGTCTCTTTGACTTTTGGTAAAACAGCAGACGACGTCAAGAGAAACTGGTGCAGACGTCTCTTTGACTTTTGGTGAAACAGAAGACGACGTCCAAAGAAACTGGTGCAGACGTCTCTTTGACATTTGGTGAAACAGAAGACGACGTCCAGAGAAACTGGTGCAGACGTCTCTTTGACTTTTGGTGAATTAGAAGACGACGTCCAGAGAAACCGGTACAGACGTCTCTTTGACTTTTGGTGAAACAGCAGACGACGTCCAGAAAAACTGGTGCAGACGTCTCTTTGACTTTTGGTGAATTAGAAAACGACGTCCAGAGAAACTGGTGCAGACGTCTCTTTGACTTTTGGTGAATTAGAAGACGACGTCCAGAGAAACTGGTACAGACGTCTCTTTGACTTTTGGTGAAACAGCAGACGACGTCCTGAGAAACTGGTGCAGACGTCTCTATGACTTTTGGTAAAACAGCAGTCGACGTCCTGAGAAACTGGTGCAGACGTCTCTTTGACTTTTGGTGAAACAGCAGACGACGTCCAGAGAAACTGGGCAGACGTCTCTTTGACTTTTGGTGAAACAGAAGACAACGTCCAGAGAAACTGGTGCAGACGACTCTTTGACTTTTGGTAAAACAGCAGACGACGTCCAGAGAAACTGGTGCAGACGTCTCTTTGACTTTTGGTGAAACACAAGACGACGTCCACAGAAACTGGTGCAGACGTCTCTTTGACTTTTGGTGAAACAGCAGACGACGTCCAGAGAAACTGGTGCAGACGTCTCTTTGACTTTTGGTGAAAAAGCAAACGACGTCCAGAGAAACTGGTGCAGACGTCTCTTTGACTTTTGGTGAAAAAGCAAACGACGTCCAGAGAAACTGGTGCAGACGTCTCTTTGACTATTGGTGAAACAGAAGACGACGTCCAGAGAAACTGGTGCAGACGTCTCTTTGACTTTTGGTGAAACAGCAGACGACGTCCAGAGAAACTGGTGCAGACGTCTCTTTGACTTTTGGTGAAATAGCAGACGACGTCCAGAGAAACTGGTGCAGACGTCTCTTTGACTTTTGGTGAATTAGAAGACGACGTCCAGAGAAACTGGTGCAGACGTCTCTTTGACTTTTGGTGAATTAGAAGAAGACGTCCAGAGAAACTGGAACAGACGTCTCTTTGACTTTTGGTGAAACAGCAGACGACGTCCAGAGAAACTGGAACAGACGTCTCTTTGACTTTTGGTGAATTAGAAGACGACGTCCAGAAAAACTGGAACAGACGTCTCTTTGACTTTTGGTGAATTAGAAGACGACGTCCAGAGAAACCGGTACAGACGTCTCTTTGACTTTTGGTGAAACATAAGACGACGTCCAGAAAACTGGTGCAGACGTCTCTTTGACTTTTGGTGAAACAGCAGACGACGTCCAGTAAACTGGTGCAGACGTCTCTTTGACTTTTGGTGAATTAGAAGACGACGTCCAGAGAAACTGGTGCAGACGTCTCTTTGACTTTTGGTGAATTAGAAGACGACGTCAGGAGAAACTGGAACAGACGTCTCTTTGACTTTTGGTGAAACAGCAGACGACGTCCAGAGAAACTGGTGCAGACGTCTCTTTGACTTTTGGTGAAACAGAAGACAACGTCCAGAGAAACTGGTGCAGACGTCTCTTTGACTTTTGGTGAATTAGAAGACGACGTCCAGAGAAACCGGTACAGACGTCTCTTTGACTTTTGGTGAAACAGCAGACGACGTCCAGAAAAACTGGTGCAGACGTCTCTTTGACTTTTGGTGAATTAGAAAACGACGTCCAGAGAAACTGGTGCAGACGTCTCTTTGACTTTTGGTGAATTAGAAGACGACGTCAAGAGAAACTGGTACAGACGTCTCTTTGACTTTTGGTGAAACAGCAGACGACGTCCTGAGAAACTGGTGCAGACGTCTCTATGACTTTTGGTAAAACAGCAGTCGACGTCCTGAAAAACTGGTGCAGACGTCTCTTTGACTTTTGGTGAAACAGCAGACGACGTCCAGAGAAACTGTGCAGACGTCTCTTTGACTTTTGGTGAAACAGCAGACGACGTCCAGAGAAACTGGTGCAGACGACTCTTTGACTTTTGGTAAAACAGCAGACGACGTCCAGAGAAACTGGTGCAGACGTCTCTTTGACTTTTGGTGAAACAGAAGACGACGTCCAGAGAAACTGGTGCAGACGTCTCTTTGACTTTTGGTGAAACAGCAGACGACGTCCAGAGAAACTGGTGCAGACGTCTCTTTGACTTTTGGTGAAAAAGCAAACGACGTCCAGAGAAACTGGTGCAGACGTCTCTTTGACTTTTGGTGAAACAGAAGACGACGTCCAGAGAAACTGGTGCAGACGTCTCTTTGACTTTTGGTGAAACAGCAGACGACGTCCAGAGAAACTGGTGCAGACGTCTCTTTGACTTTTGGTGAAATAGCAGACGACGTCCAGAGAAACTGGTGCAGACGTCTCTTTGACTTTTGGTGAATTAGAAGACGACGTCCAGAGAAACTGGTGCAGACGTCTCTTTGACTTTTTGTGAATTAGAAGACGACGTCCAGAGAAACTGGAACAGGCGTCTCTTTGACTTTTGGTGAAACAGCAGACGACGTCCAGAGAAACTGGAACAGACGTCTCTTTGACTTTTGGTGAAACAGCAGACGACGTCCAGAGAAACTGGTGCAGACGTCTCTTTGACTTTTGGTGAAACAGATGACATCCAGCCTAATAGATTATGGCAGCGAAACAACTGCGAACTGCAGTAATGCTTTAGATACTCACCCTAAACAGTGGTACACAGACAAACCTCAAAGAAAGTTTACATCAGCATTATAACAGATAAACTTCATCAGCTACAAAGCAATGCAACAAGGAAGGTGCGTTCAAAAATTGTGCACCTATCAAGAATTGGTACTAGAATAATATAACCAACAGAGAGATATAGATATAGATAGATAGATAAAAAGATAGATAGATGACCATTAGTTTCTGAATTACCTTTGACCTCCTTAAACACGTGCTTGTCCATGTGACTTGCAGGAATTGTTTAGGTCCGATGGTAATGGAAATGTAGAGAAAACCGGAAGTGGTAGTTAGTAGTCTCACATTTCTTCCTTGTACATGGTCCGACACCGCGGCCAAACAACTAACGTTCAGGCATGTCGGAATGTTGGACCTGTCAGTAAACTGTTAATAGCTTCCTTTTGAACGGAAGTGAAAGCCAATTTGGCAGAATTAGAAGCCATTTATAGTGGCGGTTTTGTGTCTATATATCTTAGTGTCGGAAAACAAAACAGAACTATCCATCGTAGTGATATGTAACTACATCTTCGTAGCCATTCTGGCATATGCTTTCATCTCTCTTCATATACTTTTTTTTTATTTGAAACACTTGCTTTTTATTTGAGGAAAAAAACAACAAGTTCTAGTCGACCACAAAGTAGATTGTTATTGTTTCTGCCCTGGATGTGGCATAATATGTCAGTTAAATCTTGGGCTGCTTTACCTTCATACTAGAGATGTGAATCGAACCCAACTTTTAATGCTGGAATTCGGTTCGGTCAGATATACGTTCGGGTTCGATTTGATGACGAGTGCAGTTCGGGTTCTGTTAGGCGTTATGAAATTAGGGTCACATAACAGAAAAATAAAATATCAGTAGTCACTCATGCCACTAATTTCTCCCAAAGGAAAGAAGCCTCCTCCTCCTTGGTGTCTGAAACTTCTTTGAACAGGTCTTTGCCAGTGGTGGTCCTAATGCATGTTTCTCATTGCAGACATATTTTCTGTGATTTAAACATTGCTTTTCGTACTGCGAACAAGTAACAAGAGTTGAACGCTATCAAATATGTCGGCGCTGATGGTTAACATTTCCAGCTCTGCTGCTCTATCTCTTAGTTTTTAATTCAGATTTCTAATTGTCATGCGAAAAAGAGTGGGGCGCTTATTTTCATGACATATTTCTTGCTCATTGATAGTAACCTCCTCTAAGGCATTTTACCATTTAAAATGTGAGCAATTCTCTAGCAAGCTCTTAACGCCGACTCATTTCCTTGTCCCCTCTTGGGAAATATTCTCTTCAACTCTCTAACCTCTAGGCGTTTCTAAGCCATTTTTCTTGGAGGTGAAACTAAGAATGCCGCCATATTTGTTTATGATTTTTGATTTCATAACGCTCTTTAAAAACAGCTACAAGCAACTCTATTAACACTATACCAATGAAAAATAGTGGCTTATTTTTGTGTTCCATAAGAAGGCAAAGATCTGTCCACTTTTCCTGGTAGTTTCTACATTCACACTCCACTTTACTTCCACTCGCCCATTCAAACACAACTAGTCAATGTGACGGTAACATTCGTGGTGACTCAAAGGGAGACTACCCGAAATGTTCCAGCTGAGTTTTACAAATATAAATGTCTAAACATCTCTCTGAAAACAAGTGTCTAGTTTGTATTTGTTTCTTACTAAAAAATATTAAATATTTTGATTCCGTTTGGTTAAGGTATTTAGTACTTTTACAAACAGATTAAAAAGTCAGTGGTTGTTAATCCGCAAAATAATTCATAACAGCACAAGATAGGAATGACCCGCAAAGTCGGACACATCTCTCTTTATTACAAAGTGTATCTTATCTTCTTATCTTAAATAATACAGACGTTACTTCAAAAAAGAATATGATTACGTCCTACGGGACATACATTCAGTGTATATCAAGTCTCTCTGTCGTTCTGTCTGTCAGATACAAAGTTGAAATATGTTATTTCTCCTACAAACATTCTGGTATCAAGTTGAAACTTTGCACAATTATTCATTGGCGTAACAATACATGAATAGAAAAACAAATAGTGAATTAATTACTGGTTATTAATTATTTTATCTGATTCCAATAAAGAGATTTATCGTTCTATTTTTACATATATGATTAAAATATGGCGGGTTTTGTCCCCTTAAACAATTGTACACATTTTTTTCTCCCAAACCCATTATCTGCTCAAGTTGAAACTTTAAACCATTGTTTTTTATACCTAACAGAATAAAAAAAAATTAGCCTGTTAGTCATTTGGTAATAAAATATTATATTTGCTATAAAAATAGGGAAAGAACCTCTACATTCTGAATTGAAATAGCTGTGCGGAATTCTTACTCTAAGATAAGTTTTTAGTTTATTTTTTAAAAGATTTCTTATATTTGCTTATTTTCCAATTCCTTTTTCTTTTTCGAGTACAAAATGCTCTCATAATTTCACGAAAAGTTGTTGAACTTGTTGATGGCTACACACACAAATAAAAGGAGGCAATGTGAAAGAAAAACATATATATATATGTGTGTGTGTGTGTGTGTGTTTGTGTGTGTGTACGCGCGCGCGCGTGTGTGTGTGTGTATGCGTGCGTGCGTGGCTGTCCTATGTTACACAGTAGATTCTAGACGTTTCTAATTGGTCACATTTTACAAGTTTAGACATGACCTGTGAACTGAGAAATCATTAAAGTGCGAATTTGTCAAATATTTTCCAAGAAGTTATGAATTGAATGCCGAGTTGAACCCCAAGGGACTGATCTATCTGTCTTCACCCTACAGATGAAGCACTCATTAAATGGAGAGCTTTGAGCGAAGTACTGGAGTCTTGAGTGAGTAGTAGCGCAGAGAGACGACTCAACTGGACATGATGTCTTCAAATGTTATTTTATCGTTTCAAGCATCTTTAAAAGTGATTCCTTGACCAAGTGTCATTTGTTTCCATAGTAAAATAAAAAAAAAAAAAGAAAAAAAATTAAAGTCCCCCCCCCCCCCCCCACTGTCTGGTACTTATTTTAATCACTTTATTTCTCCCTCTCTTTGATTAAAATAAAACTTTGCTCAATAAGTCATTGTCGATGATAATAAAAAGAAAAGTAAATCTATTAGCCGTAAAAGGATTTGTGCTGTCCGTCTGTCCGACCGTCTGTCCGTTCCGTTACAAAAAACTATAAATTGTAATGAAATTTTAATATACTTATATTTAAGATCTTGTTAAGTTACGAAATGGTCCAAACTGTAAAAATGTTAATCTATCATTCCTTAGTCAATAGATCAAAAGGGGACCTTACATCGCTTTAACATAAAGTCTACAGCTTCCTAAATAAGGAATTGTGTTTAAAACAAGAAAATAAATAAATAAATACTTTTTTTAAAAGACATTCAACTCCTTTATACAGCGTATGGAGCAATTAATTTTCTCTAATTACCCAAAGTATGTTAAGAAACACAACAAATAAAACATCGATAGAAAGTAATAGAAAGTAAAGCTTACCCTTTCAGACCTTGGAATCTATGGGGCAGATGCTAATGAGCAGGGTGTCATGTGGCCAGCACAACGACCAACCGCATTTTCTTTCCCCAACAAAAGCCAGGTACCCGTTAGCGTTAGGTGGACTCGGGGGCTCTGTGAAAATACCAAAATTCAAAACCCCAGTCCTCGCTGGGATTCGAACCCAGGACCTCAGGAAGGGAAGCCAAGCGCTTAAACATTCAACTACCGTAATACAGAAAGTGATACAAGTTGAGTTGCTTATCTTTATAACATTCTAATGATAGGGCCTTTAGCTCTAGACTTGGAAGACAGTGAGCAAATTGTTCCTGAAAATTAAATCCTGTAAACTACCTAATACCCGAAGACGTAGTCTGTAGTCTGTAGAAGATAAAAATTTACTAGTTTCTAGTCAATTTTTTTAATACTTAGGCAAATTATAACGGTCAAACTAGAGTTGTCCTTTTTTTGTTCATAATTTTAGAATGATAAAACATTTGTTCTTATAATTACTCTAAAATGTATTTTTAAAGAGGAGGCTACCAGTATAAGCTTTTAATGACAGGGATAGTTTGAGTTATCTCCTTTAGCTTTCCATCTAGTACATAATCTTCATGGCGGTCTTGATTCTCCTTCTTCCCCGAAACTGGCCCTGTTTCTAGCTTTTGAGATTTAAATGACTGATATGACAAAAAAAGTATTGCTTAAATTCTAAATGTCGACTGGCTGAAGGATGTATTGCTTAAATTCTAAATCTAAATCGTACAGTGAATGTATTGCTTAAATTCTAAATCGTACAGTGAATGTATTGCTTCAATTCTAAATTTAAATTGTACAGTGAATGCATTGCTTAAATTCTAAATCTAAATTGTACATTGAATGTATTACTTATATTCTAAATCTAAATTGTACAGTAAATGTATTACTTAAATTCTAAATCTAAATTGTACAGTGAATGTATTACTTAAATTCTAAATCTAAATTGTACAGTGAATTTATTGCTTAAATTCTAAATCTAAATTGTACAGTGAATTTATTGCTTGAATTCTAAATCTAAATTGTACAGTGAATGTAGGCCTATTGCTGTGATTAACGTTCTAATGCTAAAAAAACAACCAACAGGCAGCAGAGCCTGTATTATGTAGGCTGAAGAGTTTTCGATGAAATCATGAGGTTGTCTGGCGTAATTGAAGCAAGGAAGAATTATTTTTGTAATGAGTTCTATATTGTTAGTCAACAATCACACATAGGAGTGGCTCAACCAATGGTCATCAGGAACTACAGGCCGAGCCATGTACAAAGAAACGACCATTACTAACAAACTGGACAGTATAAACTTCCTACCCGCAAATAGCAATCTATTGTCTTCCCACTAAAAACAGGACACACCCCCCAGTTAAATTGCCATCTTAACCAAAAATTCCACACACCCCCCCATGTGTTGACACTGCAACCACCCTTATGTAACCGTAAACCCACATCCTATTTGAATGCCCCTTCCTAATCCACCTAAGGTAGACCCTACTACCACTCCAGCCCAACACCTTGTACGGCAGTGCTGAACAACTGAAGAGAACAGCACACTATTGTTTCTTGGCACAGTCTGCAAAAGAGCTGTCAATTAAATCTTGAGTTCAACTTTATTCGAATGAAAAAAAATGGCCTTTTGTGGATCACACTAAGGTGGAGGTTCTACGATGCTGGTTGGTACACAGGTGCCTGTGGAATATCAAGACGTGACGTAAAAATGCAATGTGGCACTGCACCAAAGAGCCGATTTTCTACATATATATATATATAGATAGATAGATAGATAGATAGATAGATAGATAGATAGATAGATAGATAGATAGGTAGATTAATAGATAAATAGATAGATACTAGATAAATAGATAGATAGATAGATAGATAGATAGATAGATAGATAGATAGATAGATAGGTAGGTAGGTAGGTAGATAGATAGATAGATAAATAGATAGATAGATGGATGGATAGATAGATAGATAGATAGATAGATAGATAGATAGATAGATAGATAGATAGATAAACCTAATATTAAATTTATATATTTTCATATTGAATATAATTCAAAGGCCAAATGTCGCATTTTTTTTCCCAAAGCACTTTTCTATCTGACAGAAATAATTTTAATGTTATTTTTGTTGTTTTTTTCATTTGATTAAAAAATATTTCATTAATCTGCACTACAAACATGGACATTTGGTTGACAGTTGTCATAAAATGTAGTCCCTTTCTTTACGGAGAAAAAAGTGTTGATCACAGACCTACATTTACATACACACACACACACACACACATATATATATATATATATATATATATATATATATATATATATATATATATATATATATATATATATATATATATATATATATATATATATATATATGTATGTATGTATGTGTGTGTGTGTTTGTGTGTATGTGTGTGTTTATGCGTGTAAGGGGATGGCGAAAACTGGGTCATTCTAATTCCGTGTCAAAGATGCTAAATTTTATGGACTGTAAAAGTATTGGAAGAGAATAAAAACTAGAGAGGTTGTTCCGCCTAGCTATGAAACAAAATATGTATAGCCTGAAAACTGTTCTGTGAGTCTAGTTTTTTTTATATAGTGGAACCCTTTTATTCTTAAACGTATTGTAATAACTGAAGAGAGGCAACTCAACGAGATACAGATGTTTATTTACACGAGGACATCACACATATAGGTTCTCGATTTGGGCGGGAATCGTTCTCTCCTCTCGAATGTCAGCATCCTTCTCAGTCTAGTCTTTAATAGTGCGCACTTTCTGCACTATCTTGGATGGCGGCTTGCATGGCAAGGTTCAAACAGTCTATGCTTACAAGTAAAGGAAAGTTTTGCGCTCAGACCTGGCGATCTATAAGACAGATCGTTGTTAACGGTTAACGAGCAGGGTGTCATTTGGCAGCACAACGACCAACGGCTTTTTTTCCCCCAAATAGTCAGGTACCCATTAGTGATGGTTGAACTCAGGGGAGCCCTTATAATCACGATACTTAAAAGCCATGTCTACACCAAGATTTGAACCTAGGACCTAGTTTGGATGAGCCAGTCTTTTTGCGTTGGACACGTTTTTTTTTTTGCTGTCTCTTGAGATCTCCTTGACCTTTCTCTCTATCGTTGGTATTTGAGGCCCATTGAGCATGACATTAGTTTTGCATACTTTTCTGTCATGTTTTAACTTTCAAGATACCTCTGGACACAGCACTAGAGCTAGTTAATATAGAAGTAAGCATTTATATACATACCAAAAGGGAATGGGTCTAAAAATAACTTGCATATACTTGACGCACTTGAACAAGGACATGATGATGTAGAATCAGTACCAGTCCAGGAAACTGCTAAACAAGCTAACAACAACAAACAATGAAAAAATAACAACAACATAAGTAACATATCAGATCGTGTTTCATACAAATAATCATCAAACTTAATGCTAACAATTTTAAAATATAATTTAACTTAATAAAACAAAAGCTTATTTTGTTCCAAATTATTTTATTTTTCTAGATAGCTATTTTCAAAAAACCTCAGAGTGCAAGAATAAATTTTTATTATAGAAAAAAATCTGTTTAGGTATATTATAGATTTTCATATATGGACTAATAAGCTATAAATACCAATCTTGTTGATGTATCCGATGTACAGAATATTGTTAGTGCTGATAAGCTATTTTTAAATCTGTATTACAATTTTTGTGATCATCTAGGCACCACAGAATGGGAGTCTTAAGTTCCAAAGCACAGACCTATATATATATATATATATATATATATATATATATATATATATATATATATATTATATCTGGACTTTTTTTTTGGTAACATTAAAGTTCAATTTAGCGTACATTTTTCGAGTGCTCTAAACATTCGTAAGATCATTGCACCATAGACGAAAACTACTCAGGGCAACGGAGAATGGCAGAGGGTAGTGTTTGAGCCCGGCACCTCTAATTGACAGTCTAGAACGCATGACACATATAAGGGGACCTTTTCTCCGACATGTATTGAAGGTAGAATATAATGATATTGACAACTAATATAGATCTGGGAGAGTTCATTCTACTTGGATAAAATTGCAAGATCCGGCACAAGACGAGACGCACGTATAGGTGATGATGTTCTAACGTGGCCCCTGTCCTTAAGGTGGCACAAGTTTCTAAGGTGGCACAAGTTTCTAAAGTGAAAAGACACATGGATCAGTTAAGAAGACTAAACCGGGAAGTGCTTGATGTGTAGAACAGGGTGACGAATAGGCAATTTAACCTAGTTTACAGTCGGTTACTATCGAAGATGCAAGTTTTAGACACCCGAGCGAAGCTTCTCAGCCTCACCGTGGCGCTCGGATGAAAACAGTCGTTACAGGAGACGATTAGGCCAATAGGGAAGCTAACAATAACCCCTATTTTGGTTGCAAAGGGCCGAGTCCATTGCACTTGCGGGGATGGAATAAATATCCAGCAACATGTAACTATCCAAACACCGTTACTCAAATGATCCTATTTATGGCGGAAACCTGAACGACTGATGTATACAGAGAAGGGATATAGGGGAGTTTCCCAGGAGTGCTCAGCCATTCGCCTCCCTTCTAATCTGTGCGCCTTGCGATATGAGCCATCGGTAATAGGGACGCAATAATTTATATCTGTTTGGATCTTTCCAAGACAGAAGTTTAATCAGACAGGCAGATAGAAACACGCTTCTATAGGCCTAGAATTCCAAGAGTCTTAGACACAACTCTTAGACAATGACCAAGAAAGTTTTAGAGGCAGGTCGTCGTGAAGTGGGCGACTGCTGTCAATCAAAATAAGAACGGAGCAGTACAAAAACTCGTTCGTACCTCACTCGGTCAGACTCTATCACTGCCTCTCATTGAATAGGGAACATGAAATACACCAAGATACATGTGTGTAGTCACTGAATGAACTCTTATGTTGTCTGTTGTATTTATGTGTATTTTTCTGTTGTGTTGTCTTTATATGAGAAAAGAGTCCTTGTAATCACAACAAATTTCCGTAAGGATCAATAAAGCAGTCTTAGTCTTAGTCTTAAATGTTGAATGCAAAGTTTAACTGTCGGTAAAAGATAGCTGATAGAAAGTGATACCAGAAAACGTTTCCAACACCAGTAAACAATTTCACTGACTCTTGTTTGTATTCGAAGGCTTCTCGTATAAGTGGACAGCTTCCTATAACTAGCTAACCGGACTTAAACATGGTCGTGTCGTAGTGAAAATTATATCAGATAAGGAATGACAGGAGTGAATAAAAGGTCCGCCCTTGAAATTACTATAACATTTCTACGATGGCGTAGAGTTTCATTATGTTAACAACAGGATTACTCACCATTATTATCAGAAGCCGCAGGTAGACAATATCCTTCTTTCACACTCAATGACTCCGTGGAAATATCGTTCGATTTACCGAATCCAAATCTGTTAGTAAAACTGTTGCCATAACTGTTGCCATAACTGTTGCCATAACTGTTGCCATAACTGTTGCCATTACTGTTGCCATAACTGTTGCCTTAACTGTTGCCATAACTGTTGCCATAACTGTTGCCATAACTGTTGCCATAACTGTTGCCATTACTGTTGCCATAACTGTTGCCTTAACTGTTGCTATAACTGTTTCTATAGTTAAGACCATAATACTGAGCGTATATGTTGTCATAGTAAGATTGAGTTCTAAGATTTGTTTTGGCGAATGTAGAGTCCAGTGCCTGGACACAACATAAGGCTGTCGTCGGACAGTTAGAGCTTCTGTACCATTCTGTACTAGCACAAAACGCTGAAAACTTATTTGAAGAATTGTATAACTGCTACGATTAAGAGTTTAACATAAGCACGGTCTAAATCCATAAATAGTTTTGTAAAAGCGTATCTCTAATGAACTCTTACAGTGCGGTACAAGAGTTACGTTCTTTATTCTAAATACACAGTGAAACATTTTTGCTTTAAAAACTTTTTATTATCAATTCCGAGAACAGATGTTTACTTACTTCCCCCATCAGAAAAATTAATTGAATTACTGCCCTTGAACACAAGTTTCTTGAACTAAAAATATTTTTTGTTGCATTTAGATGTTCATTCTAAAAATATTCTTATTTACAGTGATATTATTGAACAACGGTAAACCTTCCTAGATTTATATTTAAGACATTAAACAATGAAGTTATTTTGAAGTCATGTCACTACAACTTGGTATTGCATTGTTAGGACAGGGGGGGGGAATATTTTTTAACCAGATCGAAAGTGTGGATTCATTCCATTGTATGAGCATATACGAGACCAATTGTTATAGAAGGCCTCAACACTGACCTGCACCAGTTAGGACTCGTTGCCATGGTTCTTAGCTATGTAGCATATAACTGATGTTGCTTATAAAGCTTATGTTGCCTAAGGCTTATGTTGCCTATAGCTTGTGTTTCCCATAGCTTATGTTACCCAAAGCTTATGTTGCCTGTAGCTTATGTTGCCTATAGCTCATGTTTCCTATAGCTTATGTTGCATACAGCTTATGTTGCCCATAGCTCATGTTGCCTATAGCTCATGTTTTCTATGTAGCTTATGTTGCCCACATCTTATATTGCCTATAACTTATGTTGCCTAAAGTTTATGTTGCCTATAGGTAAGTCTAGCAATACGTGTCACGATTTCGATTAGCTGAAGAGGATAGAAATGAACAAACAAATTTCTCTGGAACTAAAATAAGTCTGAACAGAAATAACACTTCATACATTTATATTAGTTCGTCTTAGAAATACTACCACTACTACTAGTAATCTTTATTATCAATGAAGAAGAAATGGTCTTATCATTTGCGCATTTTAAAAATTCACAGAGCTTCCCTAAATAAGAACCCACAATAGCGGCTCTTATTATATTATCTTATATAATACATATATTTGTATTTTTGACTCCAAAGGAGTGTCCTGTTAGGGAGTGTGCGTGTGTGTGTGTTTTCGATTGGCGGCCAAGATTATGGAAAAGAAATTTTGCTTTTATTTTTTACAGTACCCTCATCTCCGTTTTGCTTCAATAGACATTTCTTATAGACTTTAACAGGCTGTGTAATAGTAGGTATGTTTATTTTTGATTTATAAAAAGATTTCTGTATATTCTCTTCAGACTTACTATAGCTACGTATTCATTATCACTGGACAGACATGAATTAAACCTACTTACACATAGAAATCAACTAGCTCATACCCGTGCCTAGCTACGATTGAAATAGTCGATATCTTTGTGTGTGTGTGTTTGTGCCCTGCGCGGAACACTTTTCAATATGACAATAAAGCGGGCCGCATTACAACGCTCCCCCCTCTCAACACAATTGTCTGATCCTCCAATCTGTCTTCTACTTCCATCTCATTGATATGTTGTAAGGTGTTCAGACGAGTAGTCCTAGACTTACAATGAACTGAGCAGTTATCTGGAAGCTCTCCAAAGAGTTCTTGTTCTATAAGGTGCTTTTCAGACCAGTAGGTCTAACTTTTTAGGGCCTCCCCATAGTGCATGCTTATCACATTTTTTAAAATAAAATCAGAACTTTGAAATGGTATACTATTGTACTACACAACAGACAACTACTAACTGTTCACGTGTAGCACATAGGTCAGTGATAGATTTCGTTTGTGCAGTACGTCATCAACTACGCAGGACAATCCTGAAAAGTAATTTAGACAAACATATTAGGAAGTAATAATACAAGTTATTTAATTATACTGTTTTAAACCAATATTTAATTATTAAAAATGTTTTAAAGCTTAGCAGGCCTAAACAATCTGCGTCATCCCGCCCTATTACAAAATATAGTATTATAATGACGCTGGATTAGTAATCGATTTGTGTCAGTAGAGCATATAAGGGATTGCCTGAATAAAACATTTGATATAGCTAAAATCTCTAAGTCTCATATCGGCATGTGTAACTACTAAATCATGGATACGCGTAGGACGTAATTATTTTCAAGAGACCTCTATAGCTTTTAAGATAAGATAAGGCTCTGAATAACTAATTTAGATTTTGTTATGGACCAATGTATGCATTCTAAATATCTGATAGACATTGTCTTTAAACACGAAACAACGTTTAATTATACTCTTGAAATAATTATTTTTCTCCTAATGACTAATTTAAAAATAAATGAGATTTGATCTTTAACTTAAATGTATGCATTCTTCTGTTTCTTATTCACTATATTCATGTTGTAAGTTACATTCATGTTGTAGGTTATATTCATGTAGATTATATTCATGTTGTAGGTTATATTCATGTTGTAGGTTATATTCATGTTGTAGGTTATATTCATGTTGTAGGTTATATTTATTTTGTGCGTTATATTCATGTTTTAGGTTATATTCATGTTGTAGGTTATATTCATGTTGTAGGTTATATTCATGTTGTAGGTTATATTCATGATGAAGAAGCGATGGAAATCAGAACAACCACAGACTACATTGCTACAGTATTGCTGCGACAGTCTAAGCTTGTTTCACCAAATCAGGAAATGTCGGGACAGTCTAAGCTTGTTTCACCAAATCAGGAAATGTCGGGACAGTCTAAGCTTGTTTCACCAAATCAGGAAATGTCGGGACAGTCTACGCCTGTTTTACCAAATCAGGAAATGTCGGGACAGTCTAAGCTTGTTTCACCAAATCAGGAAATGTCGGGACAGTCTAAGCATGTTTCACCAAATCATGAAATAGTTTTCACATGGAATGGGTTGCCTGAGCTAGCCAGGAGAACCAGTGACTTGGCAGAATTTAGGTCATTGGTTAATATGCATGACGCGCTGGACGAAAACATCTTGTTTTTTTGAAATAACGTCTGTATCATATAAGATAATAAGATAATAGAATAAAAAGCATCGTATATCAGTCAAAGACTGGTACCATCTTTTAAAGAACTTTTTTATGAAAGATGCCTTTCCAAAGCACACACAATCCTTGAAGGTAACCAGCACCCATTAAACCACTGTTACAACAGAAAAGCCCCTTGCAAGGTCACCTGTCGTCACCGAGAAGGGCCTAGAAGTCTGATTCATAAAGCCCCGTGGGTTTAGTGTGTGCGTATGTGTGTGTGTGAATGATGTTCACCTATATTTGTATAGTTCTAGTAGTTATACTGAGGTGGAAAATTGTAGTCAAACTGAATTTCCATCTGTGTGGAACCATAAAATGATCTTATCTCGTATTTATCTCTTAAACTGTGTTCCGGGTTGAACCACATAAAATCTTATTACAATCCTCCGGTAGTATGTAATCTATTAAAGAAACGTAACTCTTGAAATTCGCGAAATAAGAAAGTTGTTTTTTGTTTAAAGAGGAATGCATAAATAGATACATCAGAAAAATAAAAAAAATAGATTATTAATAATTAAATAGAATACAAGTATATATTTGATTTTAAAAAAGCAATGACATTTTTCTTAGCCATTAGCCATTGTGTTATTGCTGCACTTCTGTACTCGTTTAGAGACATGATTTATTTTTAGTGTCAACAACTCAACACAAAATCCAATATTTACCATCGGAGGCTCGATTTCAGAATAAAGGCTATTGATTTAGACCTTTTCTTAAACAAGAAACACATTTCCATTTTAAAAACATGAAAGACACATCAACAGAATTAGAAACAATCAAAATCAATTAGTTCAAATTATTTTTACATTATTAAGTTTTTATTTATTACAATATTTATTGAGCTTTTCAAGTACCAGTGCTTTCTTTTCTATTTCCACATTCATTTCTTCCTGTTGCAGAACTTCAACCACTTGCTTTACTGGCCTCCTCCTCTTTCTTTGCCTCTTCGTCCTTTTGTTTGCCGAATCTATTGAATAATAACGTTTTCATATAAAAGAGATTCAATTCCAGTAAAGTTCTACCTACGTTCATAAAGGAACAAGAGTTTTTTTTTGTTGAGTTTATTGATATAAGAAAACAGTCAACAAAGCCTTGGCACAACTGATGCTATAAAGACAGAGCGCTATAGCAATAATGTATAGCCACAGAGAAGTAGATCGAGCTCAATGCAAATAATATATTTTTTTTAACCATTTAACACAACATGTTGTTTTATGGAGGAATAGGCAGAGAAATGGTATAATTAATAGATACTTTTGCACGAGCCAGCATTGGAAGTGTCTTTTTGTGTAGGACAGTTGTTAGGGTAAAATCATTTTTTTTGGTCATTGAATTTCATTGATTTTGGTATCTGTTGTGGTTATTATGCAAATGGAACAGAGCTACAGTTCAGTTAAAAAATAAATCTAGATCTACATATATTTAGTTATTTAAAGAGAGAAAGGGGCTGTAAAGAAAGATCTGGTCTGCGTGACAGTAACAGTTGATGTTTGATCAACATTATTAAAGTATTATAATCAATATCCAGATGTTCTTGATAATCAAGTTTTGAAACAACTAAGTCTAAATAGGGGCAAAGGGGGTACTGGAAAGGGGTAGTACCTTTGATGGTCCGGTATGTTGCACCATTAGGTCCCCTTCCGACCCCAAATCTCTCACATGTGGCTCCAAGCGCCATGCCCTGGAAAACCGCTGGGGGGGGTGATAACATGGCACCACTGGAACGAAAGGCCTTCTAGACTAAGGTTACCGGCCAGAGGGGAAGAGTCCCAGGATGGACTACAATGGCCACATGTTCGGGACCAAGGCAAACCACCAAATTAAAGGTACTCAGTTGTGGTCAAGCATAGAGAGGGATGGGCACCGCCATGCAAGTATATAGTCCTCGTTACACCAAATGAGATAATGACCGTAAACAAATCCATACCGGCTTGGCCGTAGCCTGGGTCACCAAGGGCCGCGCCTACTGTCACAGACCAGGACGGAGGTGTATTACTGGTCCGTGCACAAATAAAATAAATACCAGGAATACAATCACCATAGGAACATGTAATGTTAGATCACTAATAGAGGAATGAAAAGTGAAAGAGCCCACCCATGAACTTAACTTAATTCATTTCAACATCATAGGACTCTCTGAAATGCGCTGGAAAAACATAGGTGAAACAACAACAGAAGAGGGCCATAAACTGTACTACAGTGGACTACAAGATGTCCACGAACAAGGAGTAGGATTTCTTGTACACAGGAACTACAGCAATTGCATTGAGAAATGGTACACTCTATCTAGTCGACTCATTTCCATAAGTTTAAAGGCATCACCCTTCAATATCACCATCATTCAAGCATACACTCCTACATCAACATATGAGGATGAGGTAGTAGAAGAGTTTTATGAGCTATTTTAGGAAGTGGTCAATAAAGTCCTGAAAAAGGACATCCTTGTCTTACAAAGAGACTGGAATGCCAAAGTAGGAAGTGACTCCTACCAAACCTGGAAAGGCACTTGTGGAAGATACAGTAACCTCTCAACCAATGAACGAGGTCAAAGACTATTAGAATTTGCAAAATACAACAATCTCCTAGTGGCCAACACACTGGGATGCCACAAAACATCGCGTATAACCACATGGCACAGTCCGAACTGAGAATACCACAACCAGATCGACTAGATCAGCGGTTCTCAACCTTTTATGCTCGGCGACCCCTTTTTACAATCCCGCACTCTTCCACGACCCCCGCACACACACACACACACATACAGCAATAGAAGAAAAGACAATATGAATCCTTATTTTCGATGGTCTTAGGCGACCCGTGGCAAATCGTCAATCGACCCCCAAGGGGTCTAGATTTTCTTTCTTTTTGTTTTTAAATTATAATTAGCCACAACTGAATTAATGGAGACCACTTAATGATGCCAGTCACTCCACCATTACTACTATCAACCAATAGAAATTAAGCAAGGAAGGTGATTCAAATATATGCCAAGTCAACCTGTTAGATGAAACAAGAGAATCACCTAACAACACCAGTATGGGAATTTTGTGTGACTCAGCTGAGAAGCATCGAAACCTCCCAGATACCCTGTGATGTACTTGTTCAGGCTGTCTTGAGGTCAACTATAGATGACTGTTGAATTTCAACCAATTACTCTGCAAACGTTTTGAGTTTTATTGTTCGGGTGTATTCAGTGTAGTTGATCAACAATACAGAATAAACACGACGATCGATGTAACGAGTAAAAAGATGTGGTCAACACTGATGAACAATTTATCATATATTTATTCTAAGAAAAGGCCACAGTAAAAGTCTCTGTCAAAATAAACACGTCTTTACCAAAGGAATTCTATCGCTAACAGATTTTCCGGTCTCTAGCACAAAATATCTTAAACGTCACTAGTCCCATTCAATATACGTCTTCTATGGTGCGTCGCTAAATAACTAAATTATAAACAAGGTGTCTAACAATTTGCAGGTAATAATGTTTTGAGGTGCTAGTTATAACGAGTATTTTTCTTTATCAGATCATATGATCATTTTTCCCATTGCTATTAGAGCAAGAAACGGGTTGCCTGAATCAGCCAGGATAGTGAACTACTTAGCAGAGTTTATGTTTCTAATTAACATACAAGATGTTATTACCGGTCGTTGACTCGTAGCCTCAAACTGCTGGGAGACAATTAAACCATTGTAGGCGTAATATATCTTAACTAATAAAACTTCAAATAACTTGAATAACTTCCTTTTGTGTATGAGGCTAGATGTAACTTTATTTATAATATAGACATAATCAATTTGTGATAAATGAAATAAATGCATTAAACATTAGTAATAATATTTTTTTTTTACAAGTTACATTTACTTAATTTTTCTGTATTCATAACTCTCTCGACCTAAAAAGTAAACGTTTTACGTGGGTATAAATTAAAAAAAAATATATATATATAAATCGGCACAACAGCGTTCAGGTATTTCACATTGATAGCTAGGTCCTTGTGACCTATCCACCACTATTCTTTTTTTATCCATGAAGTCCAAGAATCCATGTAATTTTGTTGCAAACCTAAGGTCATCAGTCTTAACTGAGTTATTACCAGCAGGTATAGCTGATCTGTTTTCTGTTAGTTGGGAAGAGTCATGGAAAGTTTTAGTGTCAGAAAGACAGTTGTTGGCTCTCCTACTCTGTTAAGCTCTGGACACTACACTTAATAAACAACACCAACACTCTAGTACCAGATTCATGAGTGAATTTATTTACTCACTTTGTCAACACACATGACACATAACATTCCAACATTCACTCCCTTAGTCTAGGGGAATCATTTTCAAGCTACTCATATAAACAATGTCAACATTCATTACAATTTCTCTTTTCTTTTTCTCACTCATTCTTACTTTCAACTATCAAGGCAAAAATCCAGAATCAGAAAGAAATGTAGGAAATACAACCGAGAAATACAAGTACATATTATATGAACAAGTATTTATACGTGACAATAGTCGAATGTCAAATAACTCACAAATCAAACAAAGTAACAAATCTGTTTTATTCACGTTTTTTTTTTCACTTTTTTTTTTAAACCTACTATTAGAACTACAAGACAAATATGGTGAATAAAAAAATGAAATTGTAGGCAAATTCACATAACTAGGAAAGATGATATATTCAAACAAAAAATATGGCAGGGTTATAGTTATATTTACATCACTAGAAATAGAAATATAGTGAATAAAGAAGAAAAATGAAATAACAGTGCTGTTTACATATACTCATCCGGGAGTCTTCCTTCTTGCAGTATGGTCAGACGTAGAAGTCCCGATGCGTCTCGTTTGGTCATCACATTAGCTAGTTGCGCTCTCCCAGGACACCAGCGAATTTCAATTCTTTGAGTCCTTTGCATCTCATTGATGGAAGCAATGTCAATACGTAGCCATTTGTCTTCCACTAGCTTGGTGGTTAGCAGCACTTCAATGACACTTTTGTTGTCAATGAAACTGTGATAGGCAACGACTGTTACCACAGAGTTCTTCTATTACAGTTCTGTAAAAGATGGCAGACTCTAGGATTCTTGCAAGCCTAATGCCTCAGCAGCTATGGTAGATCTCACTACCCTTTTGATCTTCGAGGTTCGCCAAAAAATTGGATAGCAATGCCCGTCTTTGTCTTTAATCCATACAATATGGGCACTTGTACTTCCTGTACCACCACTAAGATTACCCAAGGCGGCATCGCAGAACAGAAGCAGCTCCCAGTCGTCTACGGGTTTTCGATTTAGACCTCTATACAATTGTATGGGTCTTAAGTCTTTTAGCTTTCCATAAAGATCTGTCACTGGCAATGTCTGAAGCCTCCTCTCACCTGGTGTCCACTGTTCTGAGGTCTGAAGGTGTGTAGCCAAGTAATACGAGGACGTTCCTGTTTGCACTTTCCTCGAATTGGCTTCCATGTTATCGCAACTCTTGGTGTGCGTAGTTCATTTTGTCGTAGAACATGTCCCGCAAACCTCATGCGACGCTCTGTCACAATCTCCCAAAGTGTTCGACTCCCATTGAATTTCCTGGACACAAAGTAACGATACGCATAATGTTTGATTTCATAGTTTAGTTTCTCTAGTCTATTTGACAAAAAAAGTAGCTTATTATTCATATACACATTTTAATAATGTTGTAACCACGCCCCTGCACCTGATCTATTGGTACGCCCCTGCGCACTATTCAACACGGGCCGAAGACATGGCTGTTGAGAGAGTTTACATCCGCCAGGAAACAATGTGCCAAGTTCAAACACAGTATCAGAAGATGAAGATTCATTTTTCTGTTTACCATTCTAGAAAAGAGAGATAGAGTTGGCGTTACATGAAGGTGCCACAACGTCAATGCACAACTCTAAGTCTTAGAAAGCAACTGACTTAAGATTTCTAAATGAAGATTTGTACGTCTCAGAGAAATCCCATGCAGGGCTGCAGTGGCAGACATCTCGACGACAGCCCAAAGCTCAATGCGGCCAGGTTGTCATATTACATCTACTCCCCCATCTACATATAAAGATGCAGAGAGAGAGAGAAAGAGAAAAAGAAAGAGAGAGAGAAAGAGAGAGAGAAAGAAAGAGAGAAAGAAATAGAGAGAAAGAGAGAGAGAGAGAAAGAGAGAGAGGGAGGGGGGTTCTCAGTATATAATAGATACATAGAATTAACACGAAGGTGTCTTGCACTGATAATTGAGACACATGAGTCTCCACGGCTGTATAATGAAGTAAGTCTGAAGAGGGTTAACATCCCTTTGTATTTGATAACTTGAGACCATGTAGGCAGTAATAATGAAAATGAAGTGTAAAAGTCATATGAAGATGAAAGGAGAAAACTGTATGAATTACCTAACAACAGCGACATGATGGAGAAAAGGGGAACTAACCTGTATTTTCCTTATAATTTATGAGTTATTCCCCCTTCGCGTTCCAAGATGAGTACAATCTAATTTCCCATGAGCTTTAAGATGGCTGTGAAGTCCAAAATGGTGCTTTCAAAAGCCGACTGCGCACAAGGAGCGGGGTAGGCTGCGTCTGTTACTGAGCTGATAATTTTCTACTCGCTTTTTAATGTATAAATATCTCAATTCAAATCAGAACTTAATGAAGGGTGGAACCTCGATGCTGAACTCAAGTAACGGCTCTATCGATTTTCCCACAAATTTAACAGTTGATGAATATGGCTGAACTAATGTTATACTCCTGTGCAAGGCCCCACCAATTGATACCCACGCTGACCTGCTAACTCTTGTAACAAAAATGCAAACAAAATCTCTATGGCCATGTTACAAAGTCTCAAAAGAGCTCTCAAAAACCTTCCTACAGGGAACAATACTAGAACAAAGAAGAAGAGAAAGAAAGAGAAAGCAATGGGAAGACAACGTAAAAAATGGACAGGCCTGGCATTGAAGGAGGTTCTATCCAAGATCAAATCCAAAGACACAGAGGATGAAAAACGACCGTCACCAAATCTTAGGTGGTGCCCCAACGGTCTTAGGGATAGGTGAAGTGATTAATTAATTTATAAATTTGCTTTAAATATCATTGTAAAAGTGTTCGCAAAGAACTCGTGCACTTCTTGATCTTTCACTTAGGGCTCAAATCTTGGGCCCACGGAACTGTTTTAATGAACATAAGAAGGGGTGAAGGCGATTAACTGGCGCCTAAACCACTAAGCTTTGGGTAGAAGGGACTCATTAGCCTTCGCTTGCAACCCACCTAGCAGAAGGAAAACTGAATTCAAACCTCAGCTGCCTTGCAGATATACTAAACACGTCGATCCTTATGCAGTTTGCAGCACACAGCGCTATGCCCTGTCAGAGCGTTCGACCTCGCTGATCCCAAACTGTATATGCTTTTAATGTGAACTTCAGAGCTCGAAAGTTGTTCAACTTTATCTTTTAAATCTTTTTATCATGGTGGCATCGTCTCAAATTACCCGACAGCGTAATTATTTAGTCACCTAGGCAACCGCTTGTTTGACAAGAAAGGAATGCATCCCCATTTTCAATAAATTTTAATTTTTTGTTTTGTTTTAAATGTAGACAAAATTAAGCTATTTAAATCTGTATTGAAATTAAATACACCAATTTTTCATTTGATTGTCTGGAATATTGAAAGGATTACCCAAAGTACAAATCATATATTCACAAATGTAATCCATATCGTAGATCCTAGTGGACATCTCAAACACACCTAATTTTTTTTTTCACTTTTGTAGACCCCGGGGGGTCTATACAGACCTCTTTGGGAATCACTGCACTACATAAATCCTTTCAAAAAAGGTACCCACTTTGACCAGTACATTAATGTGTCTACTACAATGGAAAAGAACTGTTCAGTAATCAGACTAGATGGCACACACAAACATGTTCTAGTTGTGGTGTCCCCTTAGATGTTTCTCGGAACTTGTTGAAACTTTCATGATGCATTGTCCCTAGCAAAACATGAATCAAGAAATCAAAATGAACCCATGAGTCAAACAATTGGCGACTCAATAGAATAGTTGATATAAAAAGGGAAATAACTTCTTCATTGTGAGAGACAGAGACAGGGACAGAGATAGAGAGAGATAGAAAGAGAGACAGAGAGAGAGAGAGAGACAGAGAGAGAGAGACAGAAAGAGAGAGATAGAGAGAGAGAGACAGACAGAGAGAGAGAGACAGACAAAGACAGAGAGAGAGAGAGAAAGAAACAGCGAGAGAGAAACAGACAAAGACAGAGAGAGAGACAGAGACAGAGAGAGAGAGACAGACAGAGAGAGATAGACAGAGACAGAATGAGAGAGACAGAGAAAGAGACAGAGAGAGACAGAGAGAGACACAGATAGAAACAGAGACAGAGAGAGACAGACATAGACAGAGAGAGACAGACAGAGACAGAGATAGACAGACAGAGACATAGAGAGAGAGACAGAGAGAGAGACAAACAGACAGACAGAGACACAGAGAGAGAGACAGACAGAAAGAGAGAGACAGAGACAAAGAGAGAGAGAGAAAGAGAGAGACAAACGTAAATTAACCAATTAGTCAAACAATGAATGGCGACACAATTTAATATTTGATATAAAAAGGAAAAAAACTTCTTCATTGTGAGAGACAAAGACAGAGAGAGATAGAGAGAGAGAGACAGAGAGATAGAGAGAGAGACAGACAGAGAGAGAGACAGACAAAGACAGAGAGAGACAGAGACAGAGAGAGAGACAGAGAGAGAGACAGAGACAGAGAGAGAGACAGACAGAAACAGAAAGAGAGAGACAGACAGACAGAGACAGAGAGAGAGACAGAAAGACACAGACAGAGACAGAGAGAGACAGAGACAGAGAGAGACAGAGAGAGAGACAGAGACAGAGAGAGCGACAGAGAGAGAGAGAGACAGACAGACAGAGACAGACAGAGACAGAGAGAGACAGACAGAGACAGAGAGAGAGAGAGAGACAGAGAGTGTACAAAATGATCTGACAAGCCACGGTCTGAGACATTAAGTTTGGCTATAAGCTCACTTTGTAACAATCCAGTAACAATCCAGTCAAGAGTATGGCCTTTGACGTGTGTCGGAACATTTATTAGTTGGTCTCAGTTGCGATCCTTTAGCGCGTTTTTCAGCGACATCGCGTATGTCTCATTTTCAGTGTCAAAATGCAAGTTCACATCGCCTATGACAAATAGATCTTTTGTTGCTATGTGACTGTCAAGGAAGTCTTGAAATTCTTCGATGAAAACTTTTGTTGTCAATTTATTTCTCTTGCTTAGTGGTGGGCGGTACAGGAAAATAAAAGTCAGTGTTCTACTGTGGTGGGAAAGGCGAAACTCGCACATCTCAAAGGTGGTGTACGTTGAGATGTCAGGTCTTATTGTTACATACTTGGCTAGACTATCTCTGTACAGTATTGCTAGACCCTCTCCGTGGCCTGTTTTACGAGGGAGACTCTTTCAAATAAAGCCTGGTGGCGTTAGCTCAGTGGTTCTTGCCTCATCACCAACTTCTTTAAACCATATCTCATTAAGGAAAACGATGTCGTAGCTATTATCAGTGATGGTGTCTGCAAGCTCAAGAGCTTTGTTACTGCATGACCGGGCGTTTAGGTGCATTATTTCAAGCAGACCAGAGGCGTAGCACATTTGAAGACACCGGAGCAGTAATATCACGAATTATAGGTTTTTGATGGGGACATCTGACCTCTGTCGTGTGAGGAGCAATAGGGTTGGGGTGGTTAATAAAACAGTTTAGTAGGGAACTGCTGAACTTTGTCGTAGAAGAAATGACAGGGGTAGGGGTAAGGTTAACAACACAGTTAAGAGTCCTGGAAACTGTGTGACATTTATCTGTTGAGTTGAATTGCGATGGGTTATACCATAGGCGAATAAGACGCCCAGACCTAGACCCACGAACTGTCGGCAGTTTACTCACGATGCCAAGTCGACGAATATTTCGAGAAACCTCGCTATCTAGTCGTGATTTGAGTAACACACATGTGCGTCCTATGCGACATAGTAGATTAGCGTCCATGACTACAGTACGCGATTTGACACACTAGGACTGATGACACACAGGTTTGCATTGCGACTGCTATGTAGTGGCCACGGTAAACGGTTTCACATCAATCATCACATCAATCCCTCGGGCTATGAGTATCCCTCTGTCACAGTTTATATAGATGCTTGTTAAACTAAAGGATAGTAAATAGAGAAAGAAAATAGAAAGATACAAGAAAAGAGACAAATACATAGATGTAGGATATTTTTTGTTCTTTTATTATTTTTTCCAAAAGGTGGTAGATGAAAAGGGAGGCTACTAGGATCAATCTATAGAAATGGTTAATTCGTGGATTATTTACCCTGTCGTTTTACAGTGTTTAACTAATCTCCATCGATTGAAGATCAACATATATACGAGAGTCTACTCCCCTTATCTAACAAAGGAAATGTAAAATATCTCAATTTTAGAATAACTTTGTTTTAAATCACTTTTTACTTTATGAAGCTGATCTTTTAATTGATGTCTAGCTTAGTTAACTAGCCCTACCACAGAGCTATAGCATGGGGCTATAATAACTTAGTTAACCAACCAAACTCACGCGCTATAGCAGTGCGCTATAATAACTTAGTTGACCAGCCATACTCACGCGCTATAGCAGTGCGCTATAATAACTTAGTTAACCAGCCATACCCACGCGCTATAGCAGTGCGCTATAATAACTTAGTTGACCAGCCATACCCACGCGCTATAGCATGGCGCTATAATAACTTAGTTAACCAGCGATACTATTAAAAAAAAAAAGTAAAGTTACTCTTTCAGAGCATGCGGTCTGTAGGGCAGATAATGTTTAGGTCATTTGTTTTTTTGTCTAACGAATACGAGAGAGTCACGTGGCCTGCACAACGACAAACCGCCTTGACTCCCCCCCCCCCCAAGTAATTCAATAGAGTTGGGTGGAAGACGCAATGACAATTCTGCCGATCACGCTTCACTGCACGTTCAACAAAGTAGGTCAGAAAACAACAAACTTGTTGAGACCTTGACCAGTTGCAGTGAAAACAAATGTAATGACCAGCAGAACAGAATATTACGAAGAATATTCAAAGAATTAAGGTCAGGTTCAGTTTTTGAAAAGTTTTCGTTTTTTAAGTTTATAAAAAGAAAAGAGCAAAATAGTGGGGTTTAATGTTTAGTGTTAGTTATTGTTGATCAGTTTGTACTTTAAGTCCGAACTGTATTATCTCTTCATTGCATTAATACTTAAGTCTACTTATCACATTCGAGGCTCTATGTGATAAGCGTCTCTACTTAGAATGTGAGCAACAGTGTAGCTTTACCACCGACTCTTTTTCTTGTCTCTTTTAGGAGAATATTCTCATCAATGCTCCGATCTCTAAACGTAGTTTATCAATCTTTTATTGGCGGCTCAAATCAAGAATGCCGTCATATTTGTTTTATAATGCCGTTTTGATATTGTTTCTTTTTAAAACAGTCACACTTTCTTTAGAAATCAAATATACTGCTTTATTATCATATTCCACAGAGAAAAAAAAAGACCCGTCCATGTTTCCTGGTAGATTCTACATTTAGAGTCCCATTCAATGAACGTACAAATGTTTCCTGGTGTTAAAAATTTGTCAGAGAAAAATTGACGCCCCAACGTTTGTAAAGTTACACTAACTTATCACATTTACCTATCCCACTGGGGCACCACATGTGATCTGTTGACAGTCTTTATCCATTCCTTCCTATCTTTTGCCCTGTGTTATCTCTTGCTGTGACAGAGTCGTCCGCTCCCATGACTACTTATTACAGTTTCTATCTCTGTGTTTATCATGAAGATTTATTTCATCGGGTTCTATTCTATTTCTTTAGACTGAATTTGAGACGATGACATTTGAATCGACTTAGAATTGAGTATCAGTGTATCATCAAACACTCGCCGCAAAGGTGTAAAAACAAATCTTCTATTTAAACGCTTCTTCTTCTTCCCTAGTGCTATTAGAGCATGGATTGGGTTGCTTAAGTCAGCCAGGAAAACGTAGCAGAATTTAAGTCATCGGTTAACATGCATGAATAGATGTATGACGCTTAGGACGTAATCATCTTCTTTGTTTGAAGTAACGTCCGTTTTTATAAGATAAGAAAAACGTTTACAGTAGACGACCACGTAACAGAGGCGCCCCACGGAAACGCTTCAAAGACCAGCATAGACGTCAACTTTCCTTGGTTGACATAGAAGACAGCACCTGGCTGCATGCGGTGTCGGAACGAGACAGCTGGATATCACACACAAAGGCCGCGGGATACTCATTTGAGACCAAAACAAAATCTGCTGCGAGTACAAATGCAGACGACGAAAAGAAAATCTAAATCGGCTACCTGCGGACAATGGTTGTGCTTGCACTGGTTGTAGCAAAATATGTAGGTCACAGCTGGGGCTGCGCAGCCACGGGAATTACTGTATTCCTCACTAATCTTAGGGCTCGAAGACAAGATTTATTATTAAAGAAGACGAGGTTTGTTGTAATTGACAATAAGACGAAACATCAGTGAAAGACGCACACTAAGGGTAGTATTTATTCAACGCTAGGAAGAAATGTGTTGAAACTCTTGGGTTGACACGACACAAGATGGCAAGTGTAACAACTGATGATGTCCATGCTTTGTCTGAGAAAAACATGCTTTGTTAACACTAAGACTGCTTTATTGATCAATTTCTCATATAAAGACAACACAACAGAAACATACATATAAATAGAACAGACATAAAGAGTTCATTGTTTTGTAAAATGTTTTACATGTCTCGGATGTTCCTTCAGAGATGAAAATAATTACTTCCTAGTCCAAACTTCCCGCAGGACAACGGGGATAGGAGCGGGCAGGGTTTGAACCCTAGACCATCCATAAATCTGAAGGACAGTCCAGCGCGCAAACCGCAATATCAGGCAGCCATTACACACAGGTATCTTGGTCGTTTTCATGTTTTGATGGCTAGGATTCATATAGTCTGACCGAATAAGGTAGGAAGGAGTTTTGTACTGCTCTGGTCTTGTCTTGATTGACAGAAGTCGCCCACTTCGCGACCACTTGACATAGTTTTGATGGAGCGGGTGGCTTTTGTCTTCCAAGATTTTTCCGATTTTCGTTAAGGTATTTCTGTTCCTAAAGTGAATTCAATTATGGTAATGTTGTGCGTGTGATTTCTGATGCTCTTTTTATAATGATTTCTAGGCAATATCACCTCTATAAACTGTTACCTCTGCACGATATAGTTTGGTGCAAAGCTTCATTGATTATTAAACATCTTATTGACCCAATTACATCAGTGATCAAACTGAGAAGATCAAGGGGTCTTAATCACAGGCAGTACCGAGATGTATTTGAAAATGTGTAAGCATAACATTCCGATGTTCAGTACTACAGCATTGTCCGCTGGCTTAACATGTTCAAGATGATGATAATAACTGAACATGTTCAAGATGATGAAAATAACTTAACATGTTAAAGATAATGAGAATAACTGAACATGTTCAAGATAATGATAATAACTTAACATGTTCATGATGATAAGAAAAACTTAACATGTTCAATATAATGAGAATAACTTAACATATTCAAGATAATGAGAATAACTTAACATGATCAATGTCCACTGCTTTTAGGTCGCCTTTGACGTCATCCACAGATCTGAGATGGACATGTATGATAAAAAAAAAACAATCATTGTACTGCGTATGTGTGTGCGTGTGTGTACTGTACAAATTATCCATAATTTGATGATAGTGTGTGTTGTTGCCTGTTGTTGACTTGTAGCACCAATCAGCTGGCAGACAACTAAACCGCTACAGGCGTAATGTATCTTAACAAATAAAACTTCAAATAACTTGAATAACTTCATTTTGTGAACAAAACTAGAAATTCATTTTAATATAGACAAAATCAAGTTTATATGAAACCAAATACATGAAGTAGACTTAAGTAGGAATATTTCTTAACATGATCTAACTCACTACAACAGTAATGCCCAAAATACGGCCCGCGGGCCAAATCCGAAACGTCTGCATAAAGTGTAGATTAGGTTGAAAAAATTATCTTTACCCACGTTAGGGTCCTGACTTTTTCTCTGATGAATTGGTATCATGCCATTTAAAATGTGTAGGTTTATGAAGTGAGAGAGCCGAAGAAACTGCAAGTTGGAACTTGATAAGAAACCAACATATTTATTTTGTCAATTGTAGCTGTGAGACCAGAAAATGAGTCGGTGGTAAAGCTAGCTGCAAAGATGCTCACATTGCAAGAGAGAAATGAAGACAGTTAATATCCTATACATTCATGCAAGTATTAGATCCACTGGTTTCTAATAAAATTATTTTAGGTCAATTAAATTTTGTTTCTGTACATTTTCGGTCATGCGGCCGGCGACATGAGTGTCGGAAACAAACATGGCCCGCAGGTCGAATTAGTCTGAGCATCATTGCACTACAATAACACAACCTTTCAGTCTCACGTTCTGGAGTCGTCTCCCCTAAGTGAAATGAAATAACGACAGCGCCTATTTAGTTGATGCAAATCAGGTGACGTTAATTTAGGTGATGTTATTTAGGTGACGTTAATTAGGTGATGTTTATAAGGTAATGTTAATTAGGTGTTAATTAGATAACGTTAACTAGGGAAGGTTTTCCTTGTCTGTATTTGCCAAAGACGAGCTCTACATCTCCACCTAGACCACAAAACCTGTAGAAATACTCAGACACAGAGATAAAGGTACATTTCTTAGTCCGTATGCTGAGATATACACATGCTCCATCTTTCCTAGTGCTATTTGAGCATGGTATCAGTGGCACAAAGGGGTTCAATGAACCCGGGACCACGACCATCAGGGGACACAGCCTGTGACGTAGCAACACTAGCTCCACGGGGTTTATTTCACTTGAGCCCATGACGGATGACAACAGGGGGCCCCATGAGATTTAGAGGATGATATCAAAGTGAAAAAAAAAAACTCTTTTGTAAAGACCGATTAAAACGTAGAATCTACAAAGCTTCCTCAAAATGTTCTTAACTTTCTACCCAAAACGTTATATTCGTTTTAAAACATTAATCAGTGTTTTTAAGCTAAAGTCATCGTACTAGCGACTTTAATTACTTCACCTTAAGAAACTGCTCTCAACCAGGTTATTTGTAGCGGTGGCTAGCCCTGACCGGCATTTGAGGTAACAATAGTTGCTTGATCAATCCACTCTGTTTCTTCTTCTGTATATTTATAAAACCATGAATAGTATTTAAGAAATGGGGGGGGGGGGCCTATGCGAAACGGATTGAGCGGGGCCCAGTCTGTTTAGGGATAAGAATATAGGGGAAAATGATGATTCTTGGTTCAATATGCATGAGTAAAAGCGTGACGCGTAGGAAGTAATCATCTTCTTTTTAAAGTAACGTCTGTATTATATAAGATATAAGATTATGATCTAGAGTTAGCGCGGGGCCTAAGAAAGTGCAGGGCCCACTGTTGCAGCATAGGTTGCATTGGCCTCACACCGGCCCTGGGTGGGGGGGGGGGGAGGAGAAAGAGTTTGGTTCAGAAAATATTTATGTGTTGTAGAGAAAGAGTTTGGTTCAGAAAATATTTATGTGTTGTAGAGAAAGAGTTTGGTTCAGAAAATATTTATGTGTTGTAGAGAAAGAGTTTGGTTCAGAAAATATTTATGTGTTGTAGAGAAAGAGTTTGGTTCAGAAAATATTTATGTGTTGTAGAGAAAGAGTTTGGTTCAGAAAATATTTATGTGTTGTAGAGAAAGAGTTTGGTTCAGAAAATATTTATGTGTTGTAGAGAAAGAGTTTGGTTCAGAAAATATTTATGTGTTGTAGAGAAAGAGTTTGGTTCAGAAAATATTTATGTGTTGTAGAGAAAGAGTTTGGTTCAGAAAATATTTATGTGTTGTAGAGAAAGAGTTTGGTTCAGAAAATATTTATGTGTTGTAGAGAAAGAGTTTGGTTCAGAAAATATTTATGTGTTGTAGAGAAAGAACAAATGGAAATGGGAAGAGGGGTGATAATTACATTTTAGTCTATAGGGATAGTCCTGATGGTCAAGAAACAAAATTGTGACATACTTGCTAATTATTCAATTTTCTGAAAGCTCAATTTGTTTCTTTTTTCTATAACTAGAACATAGTTAATTTTAGATATTTTGTAATAATTGCTTACATAATTTTGGGACATAAGTCAGAGAAATAGACTGAATACTTTCTGCTGTGTTTATTAAAAAACATTGAGCATAATTTAATTTCAATAATTACAGAATTTAATATCATTAAACATTGCACTTCACTTTCAAGATAGAGAGATGTCCCAGGCACCAAAGTTATAGTCCCCGTCTCGACAGGTCTGGGAAAACACAAAATTCTCGACCACTATGATGACATGTATGCACTACGCAAAGCAGCAGGGTTTCTGTCCAGGGCTTTTGCAAGAGAGGATTTGAGCCCCTCAAGTCCTGACTCATATGGAGTTTGATGATGAGGATGATGATAAATATGATAAATTGATTATTTTATGTCACCCTTGTTCCTCCCCTAATAATGTTCCCCTCGATTATTCCATACAGGATCTGCCCAGCATAACAGAGCTCAATTATTATAGATCTTAGCAGCAATAAAGAATAAGGCTGTGATTAAGGCTAATAGTAAGATTAAATCTTATGATTAAAACTTTGATATGTATAATGATTAAAACTAAGACTACGTCTAGTGATACAACTATAGCTGCCATGTGATGCACTCCCGACTGTCACCTCGAT
The DNA here is from genome assembly GCA_036873155.1 of Biomphalaria sudanica. Taxonomy (NCBI): domain Eukaryota; kingdom Metazoa; phylum Mollusca; class Gastropoda; family Planorbidae; genus Biomphalaria; species Biomphalaria sudanica. The sequence continues at coordinate 256,646 of JAZGLO010000790.1, read as the reverse complement.
AGTTCGTGTTCGAACTCTTTAAAAATATGATTATGTCTAAGATTTAATCTACGATTCATCATTTTCAAATGAGGTCTAAGATAAACGTTGAGACTAGGATTGATTCTGTTTTGTAATGTGCAATGGTCATACAAGAACACTCTATACAAAGAACATACAAGAACACTATACAATGAACATACAAGAACACTGCATACAAAGAACATACAAGAACACTATACAATGAACATACAAGAACACTCCATGCAAAACATACAAGAGCACCGCGTACAAAGGAGATAGAAAAAAACACACCAATAAACATACCACACAATTAAAGGTTTTAGAAACTTTAGAATATAATTTCACATGCCATTGGAGCACTGATACGGTATATATTCTATTGACACCATTCAAAGAGCTGTGCAATTCTACGTCTGGGGATCAATATTTTCCTTAGCAACTTCTAATGTGACTAAAAAGCTTTAATCCTAGGATACACGTCCACTACCACAAATTGGGAATTAGCCTGAAGATCCCATCCTACCGTCGAGAATGGTCTCTGGCGTTCCAGCTTATGCTAATTAGATTTCGGACAATGTAATATTACAACTGTTGTGGCTGAGGGATAAAGCACACGGCTTCCGAACTGAGGATGACTGGAATTTTGAATTTTAGGATTTTCAGGGTACCCCCTGATCCCACCCAGCTCAAATGAGTACTGATATTAGTTGGGGTAACATAAAGGCGGTTGGTCGTTGTACGGCCACGTGACACCTTGCTCGTTAACCATTGGCCAAATAAACAGATGGCCTAAACATCATCTACCCTGTAGATCGCATGGTCTAAAACGGAACCTTTATTTACTCAATTTTATAGACTCATAAATGTATCTCCGACAATTCTGATTTTATGTTGTCTGCTCGGGTTTGTAAAAATGTATAACTCTTAATGCAAGTGCCGCACACATTTTAGACCACAGCAAACCTACAATATAACAAGATTTCGTGTTGTAGATCTGGTACCTACTCTAAACCATTTGTACTTATTTTACAAATACGTAATTTGGGAATCGATGTCACTGCCAAAGAAAGGGAGACAAATCCTATGACTATGGTGTCACAAGAAAATGAATGCGAAAACATGTTATTTCCCTTTTGAGCTGTAGTAATAGACAATTAAAAATGTCTGAACTATATTCTTAATCATTGTTTGCGTTCATTCAACTGAGGTTTAATTAAAGATAAATGAATGTGTACAAGGTGGATTGGGTGCAGCGAATCGGTGGAGCTAGCTTGTGGCATGTCATGTCGTCATGTTAGGCACGCACCATTGTGGTCAACAGCTAATGCTAGAGTGCACTGATGCACAATCTTCGGCCTGTGGGACATATTCAGCCCGTAACGCTGTGCTATACAGCTCAAGGAGACTTCAGACCATAGTAATAAAGATGCAATTTCTCATTGCTATGAATTCAATTATTTATTTTCTTTTTAATAGGGCTTCGTGACTTAAATAATATATAACACTGTCGATCATGGTTATCGAGAGGTTGTACGTACAAAGTTCAAGATCATTTGCACTGTTCTGTAATTTTATAATCATTGTAAATATGCACCTTACAAATTGTCTGATCGAGATGAATTTTGTCTACATAATTACGAAATTAAACTGTTTTATTTGATGTAAAAGAATGATGAAATACTCTACTATTTTGTTCTAAGTGCAAAGATCTTTATCACGGTTTATGTCATTATGCATAATTTTAATTTTTACGTCTTAATTATTGTAAGAATTAAGTCGAAGACACTTGGAAGTCTTTGGCACACGGAATTTCGCCTCAAATGCTCCTTCTGCCTGTCTGAACAAACTGTTCAGTCTAGGAAGGATCCAAGGAGATGTCATTTTTTTAAACCCGCCTTCTTCTTATAAAATACAGACGTTACTTCAAAAACGAAGATGATTACGTCCTACGCGCCATGCATTTAGTCATGCCTCTTAACCAATTACTAAAATAACTGATGGTTCTTAATATCTTATCCCAAGAAACTTGGGTTTAGATGCAAGGATGAAGGCCGAACACACCGGGGATCCCCCATATTCCTTATCTGTACCTCAACAGCTGTTCATAAAAAAGGCCACATGAGGAACATTGTGTGGGTAATAAAAAGTTTCTTAGGGTTTTCTTCCATCCCCGCTAGTGCAATGGACTCCCCTACGGGAGTTCTGTTTTATTTCCCTATTCGCCTTATTTCCTTTTCTAACGATCGTTTCCAGCCGAGCGCCACGTTAAGGCTGAGAAGCATTGCACAGACGAGACATTTAACTCTATCTTTCCTAACTGACGATACCAACGTTGATTTGACTCATTCAATTCAATGAAGTTTTGGTTGTATAAACTTTACTTTGTGTTCTATACAAAGAGCCATTGCGTTCCTAATAGAACATTTCCTGACTACTTACAAACAAAGGTATTCAAGTTTAAACATAACAGGGGAGTGAAACACAATTGAGCACAATGAATAAGTCCACTGGAACGTAGAAAATAATGAAGGAGGGAAAGAGTTAAATCGTTTGGTTATTGAAGTCATTAATTAGGATGCATGATTAGATGCATAGCACGTAGGGCATAATCATCTGTTTTGAAGTAACGAGTGTATTTTATAAGAAGGAGAAAGGTTTTGTAAAAAAATGGATCTTTCCCAGACTCAACATTTTTTTTTTTGTTCAGACAGGCAGAAGGAGCCTTGACGCGAACTTCGTGAGCCAGAGAGTTCCAAGTGTCTTACAGCAATTAAGAAGTCTGTGCGTTGAAATAAAAATTATGCATAATGACATAAACCGCGTTAAAGATCTATAATATGGTAGGGTAATTCACTATTTTGTTATTCGCTAATTACCACAGTGATTCAAAGGCTGTATAGGCAAAATTCTTGGTCTACATTCCATGTGATGATTTTTTTAAAAAATAAAGAAATACCCAGAAAGACACAAAGATAGAGGCTATTTCTTACAAGTGCTCCTTCCTCCCTTGTGCCATTAGATAATGGAATGGGTTGCCTGAATCAGCCAAGAAAACCAACAACTTAGCGGCTTTAAATTTTTACGATTTTTAACATGACTAGATTGACTAATATAATGCGTAGGACGTTATTACCGGTATCTTATTTTTTTGAAGTTACGTCTGTAAAAATAATAATAATAATAATAATAATAGCTTTTATATAGCGCTACCTTCATGCTTATAGCATGCTCAGACCAGTTGGAGGGGGGTATCTGTGAGAATCTTTGACCGTGCTGCCTGTAGGCTGTCAGTAAAAAAAACCTCTTTTTGAATTTGTTGTTGAACCTCGAGCCCCTTTCATTGGTAGCCAAAATCCTATCGGATCCCACCACATGAGGTGGCCCCCAAATGATTGTTTTTTTTTGCATTAAATATTGAATATTGCGCAAAATGCAGGGGGCCCAAAAGAGGTCATGCTCCAGCCCCCCCCCCCCACCCAAATGATGGAAAATTCCTGGCTACGCTCCTGTGTGCTTGTGTGTGTGTGAGAGAGAGAGAGAGAATTCTTCAAAGCTTTAGGTCACTATCATGATCGAAAGTTATACACGGACGTAAGCCTCTTCAACTCAAGCATTTTCAATAATGATGTGGATGATAAAATCTTTGTCATGATAATATAAATCAAGGATGCCCAAAATACGACCAGCGGGCTAGATGCGGCCCGCGATGTGTTTCCTTCCGGCCCGCCAAAACGTCAGCACAAAGTGGAGAAAATCATCCCTTCCAAAAAAAAAAGGGTTTAAAAATGTATCATTACCACACTTCCCACAATGTTTATATTGAATGAAACAGCATTCATTATTCTCATTCAATCATGACTGTACACAATGGCGTAAGTTTCCTCAGTTGCTCCTATGGTCTTGCGTATTGCCCAAAAAGACACATTCGCGCTTTAGAAAAGGAGATGGGGGTGGGTGGGGGGGACCAGGAGCGTTCAATAGCTACCACACCTCTCCTTATGGCAAGGCTAATCTCCCTGTAGCATAACACATCATCGATTTCAAACAAAATGAATCGAGAGCGTGATTGCGTGATGCCGTTTAATTGTTGTTTTATTAAGCAGCCTAAATTTCTTTATAAAACAAACATATTGGCTTTTTATCATGATCCACAAAAAACTTAAAGATCCACTTTTCCTGGTAGATTCGACATTTAGAGCTCGCACAAATGTTAAAGGTCATGGTACCAATCCATCAGAGACGAAGTGTGGGCCCTAACGTAGGTAAAGAAACATTTTTTACTTCTTTTTGTAACAGGGAAGTTTTTCTACACTTGTCGACGTTTCGGCGGGCCTGTTGAAAACACGCCGCGGGCCGGATCTGACCCGCTGGCAGTATTTTGGGCGTGATGGCTTAGGTAGTTAATTATTATGTACAATTATTGAACGAATATTTAGAGCGCAGTTATAACGATAAAATGCCATGGCAACTTTGTGTCACTAGGTTTATTTCCTCGCTTAATCACATACACAAAAAGAGAAAAGAGGCAAAAGTCTTATGATTCCTGGGCTGTAAATAGCTCGACAACTCATGTTAAAACTAGATGAGATAATATAAAAAGAAAAAAAAAACTATACAACTAAAATTATCCCAAAGAATATACACAAGGGCAGACAATTGAAAGTCAAAAAGTTGTAAGGATTTAAAAACAAATAAAATGTATCAAAATCGTGTGAGTGGAATATAAGGCGAAAGGTACCCCAGGAGTCCGCCTATAATTCAGAAATGGTAAGTAAAGCAGGACACATGGTAGACTTCCAACTTCTCTGCCTATATCCTATAGTTTTATAATTATCTTGTGTGATGCGCCAACGGTCCAACAGACTAAGGAATAGGCGAATAGGTTTTGTATTACATAAAAGTAATCAATCTTGGAAATAACTGCCCAGGAGCTATAAGCTTTTGAGAAGGAGGGACGTTCTACCTACTTAGCAGAAGGAAAACTGAATTTAAACCTCTGCTGCCCAGGAGCTATAACCTAATGAAAACTATAATAGAGCGCAAGTGAAAATAAAACGTCAAGGCTAACATGCTATAGAATGTTAAGTTGCAAGCCTCTAATAAAGCGCACATGGTCTCACATGAACTAGACTATTCTAGTTTATTACAATAATAGCTTATCGTTATTTACTTTATTTTAGTGGAAGCACTATATGTTAAGTGGCATCCTAGCAGAAGTGAATTGATTTTAAGGTGTAAAAAAAAATGGCTAAAATTCTTGATAAGCCTAGGCTAGTATACTATAACTGTACTTCAGTCACCAGTGGAAGCAATACTTGTTCAGTTGTTAATTAGATTTTGATTGTTCTGAAGGTGCAAAACATGGATAGAATTTGGCAGCCCAGAAGCCAGGGGGGGTGCAATTGAACCCCTTGGACCCCCCCCCCCCCGCGGGCGACCATGGTAGTTTAACATCACAATGTACGCTCCAAAAAAAAATAAAAAAATTCCGTCACGAAATTTCCACTCCTGCCTTCGAGGAATTTCATTTCGAGGATGGTGGTTCAAGGTTTCAACTCTCGCCCGTGTGTTTAACATTTGGTTGATTTCTAGTTTCAGAGCAGGCAGAAAATCATCTACACTCGTTACAGCTTTATTTATAGTGTGGTCGTGGTAGTTTGAAATTAGACAAGGGGAAATAATTAGTATTTTATGTTTAAAAAAATATTCAAAATGTGTACAAATAAATAACTAAAAAAAAGAAATAATGAGTCGTTAATATTTTTTGAATATGTAGCATACAATATGGATAATTAAAAATACAATTTTAAATAGGTACGCTAGGGATTAAAAAAGAAATTGAACTAATTAATATGAAATCTTTTCAGACTTTATTTACAATTTAAATAAACCCATATAGATAGCACATAAATTTAACGAGTATTGCTCTTCTTCTTCGTCTGCGATTGGAGGTTGCCATAGAGTAGGAAATTAATATAATTTCCTCTCACCACCGTAAATTATAAACAAAACTTAAGGAAACCCATTACATATCCAGTTAAAGATCAATGGCACGTTGTGATAATTCTTCTCTAAAAATAATTGTTTTCAGACCTTACGGGGTCTCTACCAATTGGAAGACCATTTGCGAATGCCTAGTTAGCGATATGCCCAAGGCCAACCCTGTTGGCATATAGGCATATCCAATCCCACCAATATTCCCTGCTATCTGTATTCTTTTACGTTGCGGGACACCAAGCACGCCTACTATCCAACCCGCTATGAAAAAGATATGGAAAGATAACTTTATTTCTGCAAGTCGGACTAGAGTTACCCCACGCAACTTTCGCAGCTCAGACTAAAAAAAAAAGAGGGGGGGGAAGAACAAGTCTCTACGTCGCCCAACCATGTGGGACACCACGCACGTACGCCGACTCTCTTACCCTCCCCCATGCCCCCCCACTGCCCCGCACCTGCGCCTTCCTCTGTCTCCAGGCCTGCGCCCATAATCGTTTTGCCCAAACCCATTCCATTTGGAAAACTGTGTCTTTCAGGAAGTGTTTACCCATCACTAAACAGCGGCTTGTGCTACTCCGTTTGTCATTATTGTGTCATCAGCTCGTCTGAAAGTTTAGATACAGCACAGATCTCACAATACCAGCAGAACAATTATTATTTTTTTTTTGCAAATCTTATATCAATTCACTCAGTCTGTATAATCTGTTTTAAAGTTTATACACGCTATTTCTCCCCACACCCAGGATCAATTATTCATCCATATAGATATGAATCATTTTACAAAAAAAAAAATTAACATTGAGTTAATTACTTACTTGTAATTTATTATTTTTTGCTTGATACCAACAAGGGAAATTAATCTTTCAGTATTCACAGATACGCATCATAGGGGTTACGTCCCTTTAGTAGGCCTAATTAAATACGTTATTTACCCCACGCACATTCTAAATACTTAAGTGCTTAATTTTTAGATTTGGAGCCAACACTCTACAAGACTATACACACATTTTTTGAAATTATAATCGAACGTCTAAACGTATTATAAGTTTAAGACGTTTCGTCTTACATAAGCACTAGCCGGATATGACCCGCGGCTTGCGGGGCCTTAGTTTGGGTATTACTAATCTACTCGACTAAATATAGATATATGTCTTAGAAAATATTGTGTTCCCTACAAGGTCTTAATCACTACACCGGGGAGAAGGCAGCAATGCTGGTTCTGCCAGAAGGAAGATCATTGGTCAAACCAATGTCCCAACAGGGCTCCCCCCAGGGGGTTCAAAAAAGACGGTGAAAGGCCCGTTGAAGACAAAAAAAAACACTTATGCGTCGGCCTTGAAGAAAGATAGCGAAAAAGGGAACACCAAAGCTATACCTCCCGAGGCAAATGAAGACGGGTTCGAACTAGTAAAAAGTAAAAAAAAAAGGTACAACACCTGAGAAACGCATGGACAGTGGGAAGGGTACCCTTTCCCCCTCCCCCCCCCCAAAAAAAGGCGAAAGCAGCACAGGGTCTAACACACACAAAAAAATGAAAACTACCGTTCACGCTAGATCGGAGCCTAGCTCTCCAAACAAAATAAACAGGAAAAGAACTCTTTCTTTGTCCTCTACTTCGGATGACCAGGGGGAAGGCTCCGAGGTGAGAGGGGAAAGGGAGGGAACGAGAGAGGAAAGGACGGTTTTGGAAGATATCCCCAGCTCTCCTGGACCTCTAGTTATTGACGAAGGGGAGGATCCTGACACACATTGAGTCACACTCACACACACAGCTCAATAACCCACCAACACACAATCATGGCAAACATTACAATTCTCTCACTTAACATTCGAAACCTGAAAAAACAAAACAAAAATACTTAGTTCACTCAACTGGAACACGAAAACTGGACTTTATATTCTTACAGGGATTAAATACCATCTCAATTTTCAATCTCCATAAAAACACACATACTCCTTAGTTACAAACAAACCCATTTAAATACATAATCATGGAGGACATCACGCTTTTGACCCTCAACATTCATGGACTCACAAAGAAACAAAAATACGTAGTCCACTTATCGAGAAAGTACAAACCAGACTTTATTTTTTTACAAGAAACAAATTTAGACACAGAACACAAAGCACACAAATACACAACAGATATGGGCTTTAAGGAAGGGTGTTTTAGTTATGGTAGCAGATCCAGGGGGGTAGCCATCTTTCAAGTGTCAGACAGGTTTAAAATAGTACACAAATATAGTGACAATAAAGGGAGAGTAGTCATCATAAAAGTGGAAACAAGAAATGAAACAATTACACTGGCTAACATCTATGCACCAGCAAAACAAACTGAGAAACGGGAATTTTTTGAATTTTTGAGCGGAAAATTACATGACACATATAAAGGAGATACTTTGATTCTAGGAGGGGATTTTAATTACATCACGTCCTTACTAGACAAACAGTACACAGCAACGGCGGAATCTTCCTTTACAGACGAACCCTACCATAAATAACTTTCTAAAAGATATTGAGAGCGAATTCAAAATAGCTGATGCGTACAGAAGTGTAAACCCCACGGGTCAGGACACCACTTCTGTAAACAAAGCTCATCCCGTAACCTCCAGACTAGACAGATTTTATGTTCCAGCGGAGTACCATATAAATAAGATAGCTCATTTGGAAGAGCCTCTGGAATACTCAGACCATAAGGCAGTAATAGCTACAATAAGTAAGGAAAGTAAAAAAAAAGAAAAGGAAAACTAGTCATTGGAAATTTAATAACTCTCTCCTAGAAATACCTCTTTTTATAGAACTAATCTCAAACACACTCAATTCCTGCTTGCAAGATCTAAACAATCCAAACGTTAACCTAGCACAAATATGGACAATAGTTAAAAATTCAATAAAACAACAATGTCAGGTAATATCAACACTGGTACAAACACGGAGAAAACAAGAATTAGAAAAACTGAAGCACACTCTATTACACGCTGAGGATGAAATAGATAGAACACCAAGCCTCTTTAAAGCTGTCAGAATTAAACAATTACATCTACAAAGGAGCTGAAGTGAGATGCAGAAACTATATTAGTCAGGAGGGTCCTAATAAACTCTTTTTGTCAATTGAACAAAATGTCCAGTCAAATAAATGCATAACAAGTGTTCTTGATATACACGGCTCCAAAGTTGAAGATGAAGACAAAATAAAAGATGTTTTCACGAGACATTTCACAAACATCTATCAGGAAGAACCCATAAATAAGGAGGCTCAAGAATGTTTTCTAAAATATTGTAAACAGTTGAAGCAGGCTGACGAAGAATTTTACTCTAGATGAACTCAAAACGGCATTAGACTCGACACAAAACAATAAATCCCCCGGACCGGACGGTCTGACATTCGAGTTCTATACGGCTTTTTTTCCCTTAATAAGTCCTCTATTACTGCGACTATATAGTGACGCTATTATAACAGGACAACTTCCAGAAAAATTCAACGAAGCATATATTACACTAATAGCTAAAAAAGCAACAGATAACAGTTCTCCAAGTGACTACAGACCCATTTCACTACTCAATACAGACTATAAACTACTGACAAAAAATGATCTTTAAGCGACTTAAACCCTTCATTCCTCAACTCGTAGGACAAGACCAATACTGCACCCCACCCCGACAGGAATATTGATGGAATGACACATTTCATTCGGGATTTTATCATTTACAGCCATGAAAAAAACTCTAGGCGCTTCCTTGTTATCTGTAGACCAAGAGAAAGCATTTGACAGAGTCAGTCATAACTACCTCTTTAAAGTAATAGACAAATGTAAAAATCAGCCCTTTTTTAATTAAACTTATTAAACTAATTTATACCAATGCCAACAGTAGACTAATAATCAACCACTCTCTAAGCCAACCTTTTGCAATTCAAAGATCTGTTAGACAGGGCTGTCCCTTATCCCCCTTTTTATATATCCTTTGTATAGAACCTTTTCTAGAATCTATTAGGTCAGATCCATCTATCAAAGGAACAAAAATCCCGGGACCCATACCGGTAGCCAAAGTCAAGGCCTATGCCGACGACACAACATTTTTTTCCCTCCTCTGAAAAGGATATAAATAACATAGTTAAAAAGTTTATGCTTTTTGGCCATGCCAGTGGATGCAAAAATTAACATAAATAAATCCTCAATAATGGGTGTAGGGAGGTGGACATTTAAGGAAAAATATTCATTGAAACTTGTAAACAGAATTAAAAATATGTGGTATAGAATACAATAGTAACCCTTTTTTGTTCTGTGAAGATCAGTGGAAAAATATTATTATTAAGGGCATCCAATATAGTTTAACATGTACAAGCATACAAGTTCTACCATCTTTGGTAGAGCCATTCTTATAAACAATTTAGTCATCCCAAAGATAGTCTATCTAGCCAATATTGTAGAACCTCCAACAAAATACATATTTCAATTAAATAACATAATTAGAAGTTTCATCTTCAAAAATACACTTAAAAACATCAAAACATACTACAATCATTCAAAACAAAGAGGATGGGGGGATCAATTTACAAGACATCAAAACTAAAATATGTGCACTCAGATTAAAATTCATAGGTCAAGTAGTTAAAAATCCAAGTGATTTCCCCTTTACAATATATTATTATGGTTTGAGATTAAGCAATTTAATTCCAATACAAAACAACGCTCCACACTATTTTGGTACAAACTTACATCCTTTTTTATAGATCCATTTCAAGAACTCTTCCTGGCAATGAACCCTTAATACACAAGAAATATAAAGAAATATACACAACATTAAAAAAACAGTTACAAGAAAATTTAGCTATGAGGATTAAATGGGGAAAAGATTTAAATATAACAGATTTTAAAGACACATTTACAAACCTTCATAACAAACACATTGCAACAAAGGCTAAAGAAATATCTTACAGACTCATCTTTGGGATGACTCCATTTTCAAAAAAAAAAACCTGGTGTAAAAATTTTGTAAAATTTGTCAATGTGTTAATGGTGATAATGAAAAGCATTTATATTTAGAATGTTCTTTTTTTTAGTAATGTCAGAAATACTGTAAGAGAGTTATTGGAAGGAAACTGTGAAACCCATGTGAACATTAATTTATCTATCCTCTTAAATAAGTTGCCTAAAGCTAAACACAAAATGATACAAAACTTCAATTTAATAATTATATCTGAATACAGAAACTTAGTATGGAAACAGTAGACTTAAAGCTATGTATCAAAATGTCAATTTTAACCCTAATATGTTGGATACAATATATAGAAATATAGTTGATTTTAAAATTGAACACTATAAAAGGCTAACCCCAAATGTAATTTTACTTTGATCCATTGTATGTACATGTGTTATATATGTATATGTATATATATATGTATATATGTGTGTATATATATAGGTATATATGTATGTATGTGTATGGGTATATATATATATATTTTTTTTTTTTTATTTTTTTTTGTGTAATGGGAAGGTTACATTTGTATCATAAATTATCAATTTACAAAGTCTGTTTAGACAATGAAGAAAACAAGTTTGAATGTATGGGTGTGTGTGTTTTTATATTTAAAATTTGCATGTGTATGTATCTAATACATCATTTATTTGCTTTAAAAATTATTACTTCTAAAAAATTACCTGTAAACTATTTATTTATTTTCTTTCAACAAGAGAGACAATTAGGACTGGAAGATGCAAGGTGAAACTTCTTTTGATTACGTCCCTTTGACCAGATCAACAAAATTTCAAGACAACCCAAACAGGACCGGATTTCATGAAAATGAACCAAATGGACTACTAAATTGTCTAAAAAACATAGCAGAAACGGAAAAAGAGGGGAAAAAAAAAAGAACACTATTACATAAACAATAATAAAAAAAAAAATAGAGATAACCCTAAAAATGAGTTATATTACAAAATGAAATAACTTTTAAGTTTTTCATGCACATACCTACTTTAAGCTCTGTACTTTTATAGAAACCAAATTACTTCATTATATGTACATTTTTGTAACTCTAGCAGACCCCAAAGAATCCTAGGGATATAGGATGAAGGTCCTTTGTCTTAGGTTCTTAAGGGAAAAATTGTTGCAAAAATAATATAAACAAAAATGAATTTTAATAACTCATAAGTCTTTTAAAAAAAAAAAAAAAAAAAAAAAAATTATTTTTGGCAATACTCATTTTAAGGAACACCTTCAAAATTTTTTGTGAATGTCTTCCAGACCCTTGGTGTCATCAATTTCTGGACATTTACTGCCACCATTTTATAGACCTTTGCTGTCACCTTTTTCTGGACCATTGCTGTATCATTCTATTGGACTTCTGCTGTCATCATTTTCTGGACCCCTTGCTGTCACCATTTTATGGATCTTCGCTGCAGACTACTCCGCGATCGTACTGAAAATCCTGGAATATGACTTTGATAAGATGTTTTCAATGAAATTTTTCCATGTATTATTATTATTTTCTTTTAATTTAGAACAATGTTTTGTGTGTCTTCTTTTGAATTAAAAAAAAAAAAAAAAAAAAAAAAAAAAAGCCCAATAAAGAGGCCAAGAGCCCAAAAAAGAGGCAATACCCAAAAAAGAGGCGAACAAAAGAGGCAAAGCCCAAGGATTCCTAGGATGTACTAAGCTCGACACCTGTAGTCAAAAGCTAAAAAGCTGAGGTATCCTAAAAAAAAAAAAAAAAAAAAAATAATAATTTCCTCTCACCACCGTAAATTATAAACAAAACTTAAGGAACCCATTACATATCCAGTTAAAGATCAATGGCACGTTGTGATAATTCTTCTCTAAAAATAATTGTTTTCAGACCTTACGGGGTCTCTACCAATGGAAGACCATTTGCGAATGCCTAGTTAGCGATATGCCCAAGGCCAACCCTGTTGGCATATAGGCATATCCAATCCCACCAATATTCCCTGCTATCTGTATTCTTTACGTTGCGGGACACCAAGCACGCCTACTATCCAACCCGCTATGAAAAAGATATGGAAAGATAACTTTATTTCTGCAAGTCGGACTAGAGTTACCCCCACGCAACTTTCGCAGCTCAGACTAAAAAAAAAGAGGGGGGGGAAGAACAAGTCTCTACGTCGCCCCAACCATGTGGGACACCACGCACGTACGCCGACTCTCTTACCCTCCCCATGCCCCCCCACTGCCCGCACCTGCGCCTTCCTCTGTCTCCAGGCCTGCGCCCATAATCGTTTGCCCAAACCCATTCCATTTGGAAAACTGTGTCTTTCAGGAAGTGTTTACCCATCACTAAACAGCGGCTTGTGCTACTCCGTTTGTCATTATTGTGTCATCAGCTCGTCTGAAAGTTTAGATACAGCACAGATCTCACAATACCAGCAGAACAATTTATTATTTTTTTTGCAAATCTTATATCAATTCACTCAGTCTGTATAATCTGTTTTAAAGTTTATACACGCTATTTCTCCCACACCCAGGATCAATTATTCATCCATATAGATATGAATCATTTTACAAAAAAAAAAAATTAACATTGAGTTAATTACTTACTTGTAATTTATTATTTTTGCTTGATACCAACAAGGGAAATTAATCTTTCAGTATTCACAGATACGCATCATAGGGTTACGTCCCTTTAGTAGGCCTAATTAAATACGTTATTTACCCCACGCACATTCTAAATACTTAAGTGCTTAATTTTTAGATTTGGAGCCAACACTCTACAAGACTATACACACATTTTTTGAAATTATAATCGAACGTCTAAACGTATTATAAGTTTAAGACGTTTCGTCTTACATAAGCACTAGCCGGATATGACCCGCGGCTTGCGGGCCTTAGTTTGGGTATTACTAATCTACTCGACTAAATATAGATATATGTCTTAGAAAATATTGTGTTCCCTACAAGGTCTTAATCACTACACCGGGGAGAAGGCAGCAATGCTGGTTCTGCCAGAAGGAAGATCATTGGTCAAACCAATGTCCCAACAGGGCTCCCCCCAGGGGGTTCAAAAAAGACGGTGAAAGGCCCGTTGAAGACAAAAAAAACACTTATGCGTCGGCCTTGAAGAAAGATAGCGAAAAAGGGAACACCAAAGCTATACCTCCCGAGGCAAATGAAGACGGGTTCGAACTAGTAAAAAGTAAAAAAAAAGGTACAAACACCTGAGAAACGCATGGACAGTGGGAAGGGTACCCTTTCCCCCCTCCCCCCCCCCAAAAAAGGCGAAAGCAGCACAGGGTCTAACACACACAAAAAAATGAAAACTACCGTTCACGCTAGATCGGAGCCTAGCTCTCCAAACAAAATAAACAGGAAAAAGAACTCTTTCTTTGTCCTCTACTTCGGATGACCAGGGGGAAGGCTCCGAGGTGAGAGGGGAAAGGGAGGGAACGAGAGAGGAAAGGACGGTTTTGGAAGATATCCCCAGCTCTCCTGGACCTCTAGTTATTGACGAAGGGGAGGATCCTGACACACATTGAGTCACACTCACACACACAGCTCAATAACCCACCAACACACAATCATGGCAAACATTACAATTCTCTCACTTAACATTCGAAACCTGAAAAAACAAACAAAAATACTTAGTTCACTCAACTGGAACACGAAAACTGGACTTTATATTCTTACAGGGATTAAATACCATCTCAATTTTCAATCTCCATAAAAACACACATACTCCTTAGTTACAAACAAACCCATTTAAATACATAATCATGGAGGACATCACGCTTTTGACCCTCAACATTCATGGACTCACAAAGAAACAAAAATACGTAGTCCACTTATCGAGAAAGTACAAACCAGACTTTATTTTTTTACAAGAAACAAATTTAGACACAGAACACAAAGCACACAAATACACAACAGATATGGCTTTAAGGAAGGGTGTTTTAGTTATGGTAGCAGATCCAGGGGGGTAGCCATCTTTCAAGTGTCAGACAGGTTTAAAATAGTACACAAATATAGTGACAATAAAGGGAGAGTAGTCATCATAAAAGTGGAAACAAGAAATGAAACAATTACACTGGCTAACATCTATGCACCAGCAAAACAAACTGAGAAAACGGGAATTTTTGAATTTTTGAGCGGAAAATTACATGACACATATAAAGGAGATACTTTGATTCTAGGAGGGGATTTTAATTACATCACGTCCTTACTAGACAAACAGTACACAGCAACGGCGAATCTTCCTTTACAGACGAACCCTACCATAAATAACTTTCTAAAAGATATTGAGAGCGAATTCAAAATAGCTGATGCGTACAGAAGTGTAAACCCCACGGGTCAGGACACCACTTCTGTAAACAAAGCTCATCCCGTAACCTCCAGACTAGACAGATTTTATGTTCCAAGCGGAGTACCATATAAATAAGATAGCTCATTTGGAAGAGCCTCTGGAATACTCAGACCATAAGGCAGTAATAGCTACAATAAGTAAGGAAAGTAAAAAAAAGAAAAGGAAAACTAGTCATTGGAAATTTAATAACTCTCTCCTAGAAATACCTCTTTTTATAGAACTAATCTCAAACACACTCAATTCCTGCTTGCAAGATCTAAACAATCCAAACGTTAACCTAGCACAAATATGGACAATAGTTAAAAATTCAATAAAAACAACAATGTCAGGTAATATCAACACTGGTACAAACACGGAGAAAACAAGAATTAGAAAAACTGAAGCACACTCTATTACACGCTGAGGATGAAATAGATAGAACACAAGCCTCTTTAAAGCTGTCAGAAATTAAACAATTACATCTACAAAGGAGCTGAAGTGAGATGCAGAAACTATATTAGTCAGGAGGGTCCTAATAAACTCTTTTTGTCAATTGAACAAAATGTCCAGTCAAATAAATGCATAACAAGTGTTCTTGATATACACGGCTCCAAAGTTGAAGATGAAGACAAAATAAAAGATGTTTTCACGAGACATTTCACAAACATCTATCAGGAAGAACCCATAAATAAGGAGGCTCAAGAATGTTTTCTAAAATATTGTAAACAGTTGAAGCAGGCTGACGAAGAATTTTACTCTAGATGAACTCAAAAACGGCATTAGACTCGACACAAAACAATAAATCCCCCGGACCGGACGGTCTGACATTCGAGTTCTATACGGCTTTTTTTCCCCTTAATAAGTCCTCTATTACTGCGACTATATAGTGACGCTATTATAACAGGACAACTTCCAGAAAAATTCAACGAAGCATATATTACACTAATAGCTAAAAAAGCAACAGATAACAGTTCTCCAAGTGACTACAGACCCATTTCACTACTCAATACAGACTATAAACTACTGACAAAAATGATCTTTAAGCGACTTAAACCCTTCATTCCCTCAACTCGTAGGACAAGACCAATACTGCACCCCACCCCGACAGGAATATTGATGGAATGACACATTTCATTCGGGATTTTATCATTTACAGCCATGAAAAAAACTCTAGCGCTTCCTTGTTATCTGTAGACCAAGAGAAAGCATTTGACAGAGTCAGTCATAACTACCTCTTTAAAGTAATAGACAAATGTAAAATCAGCCCTTTTTTAATTAAACTTATTAAACTAATTTATACCAATGCCAACAGTAGACTAATAATCAACCACTCTCTAAGCCAACCTTTTGCAATTCAAAGATCTGTTAGACAGGGCTGTCCCTTATCCCCCTTTTTATATATCCTTTGTATAGAACCTTTTCTAGAATCTATTAGGTCAGATCCCATCTATCAAAGGAACAAAAATCCCGGGACCCATACCGGTAGCCAAAGTCAAGGCCTATGCCGACGACACAACATTTTTTTCCCTCCTCTGAAAAGGATATAAATAACATAGTTAAAAAGTTTATGCTTTTTGGCCATGCCAGTGGATCAAAAATTAACATAAATAAATCCTCAATAATGGGTGTAGGGAGGTGGACATTTAAGGAAAAATATTCATTGAAACTTGTAAACAGAATTAAAATATGTGGTATAGAATACAATAGTAACCCTTTTTTGTTCTGTGAAGATCAGTGGAAAAATATTATTATTAAGGCATCCAATATAGTTAACATGTACAAGCATACAAGTTCTACCATCTTTGGTAGAGCCATTCTTATAAACAATTTAGTCATCCCAAAGATAGTCTATCTAGCCAATATTGTAGAACCTCCAACAAAATACATATTTCAATTAAATAACATAATTAGAAGTTTCATCTTCAAAAATACACTTAAAAACATCAAACATACTACAATCATTCAAAACAAAGAGGATGGGGGGATCAATTTACAAGACATCAAAACTAAAATATGTGCACTCAGATTAAAATTCATAGGTCAAGTAGTTAAAAATCCAAGTGATTTCCCCTTTACAATATATTATTATGGTTTGAGATTAAGCAATTTAATTCCAATACAAAACAACGCTCCACACTATTTTGGTACAAACTTACATCCTTTTTATAGATCCATTTCAAGAACTCTTCCTGGCAATGAACCCTTAATACACAAGAAATATAAAGAAATATACACAACATTAAAAAAACAGTTACAAGAAAATTTAGCTATGAGGATTAAATGGGGAAAAGATTTAAATATAACAGATTTTAAAGACACATTTACAAACCTTCATAACAAACACATTGCAACAAAGGCTAAAGAAATATCTTACAGACTCATCTTTGGGATGACTCCATTTTCAAAAAAAAAACCTGGTGTAAAATTTTGTAAAATTTGTCAATGTGTTAATGGTGATAATGAAAAGCATTTATATTTAGAATGTTCTTTTTTTTAGTAATGTCAGAAATACTGTAAGAGAGTTATTGGAAGGAAACTGTGAAACCCATTGTGAACATTAATTTATCTATCCTCTTAAATAAGTTGCCTAAAGCTAAACACAAAATGATACAAAACTTCAATTTAATAATTATATCTGAATACAGAAACTTAGTATGGAACAGTAGACTTAAAGCTATGTATCAAAATGTCAATTTTAACCCTAATATGTTGGATACAATATATAGAAATATAGTTGATTTTAAAATTGAACACTATAAAGGCTAACCCCAAATGTAATTTTACTTTGATCCATTGTATGTACATGTGTTATATATGTAATATGTATATATATATGTATATATGTGTGTATATATATAGGTATATATGTATGTATGTGTATGGGTATATATATATATATTTTTTTTTTTTTTATTTTTTTTTGTGTAATGGGAAGGTTACATTTGTATCATAAATTATCAATTTACAAAGTCTGTTTAGACAATGAAGAAAACAAGTTTGAATGTATGGGTGTGTGTGTTTTATATTTAAAATTTGCATGTGTATGTATCTAATACATCATTTATTTGCTTTAAAAATTATTACTTCTAAAAATTACCTGTAAACTATTTATTTATTTTCTTTCAACAAGAGAGACAATTAGGACTGGAAGATGCAAGGTGAAACTTCTTTTGATTACGTCCCTTTGACCAGATCAACAAAATTTCAAGACAACCCAAACAGGACCGGATTTCATGAAAATGAACCAAATGGACTACTAAATTGTCTAAAAAAACATAGCAGAAACGGAAAAAGAGGGGAAAAAAAAAAGAACACTATTACATAAACAATAATAAAAAAAAAATAGAGATAACCTAAAAATGAGTTATATTACAAAATGAAATAACTTTTAAGTTTTTCATGCACATACCTACTTTAAGCTCTGTACTTTTATAGAAACCAAATTACTTCATTATATGTACATTTTTGTAACTCTAGCAGACCCCAAAGAATCCTAGGGATATAGGATGAAGGTCCTTTGTCTTAGGTTCTTAAGGGAAAAAATTGTTGCAAAAATAATATAAACAAAAATGAATTTTAATAACTCATAAGTCTTTTAAAAAAAAAAAAAAAAAAAAAAAATTATTTTTGGCAATACTCATTTTAAGGAAACACCTTCAAAATTTTTTGTGAATGTCTTCCAGACCCTTGGTGTCATCAATTTCTGGACATTTACTGCCACCATTTTATAGACCTTTGCTGTCACCTTTTTCTGGACCATTTGCTGTATCATTCTATTGGACTTCTGCTGTCATCATTTTCTGGACCCCTTGCTGTCACCATTTTATGGATCTTCGCTGCAGACTACTCCG
>JAZGLO010000790.1:215000-232500 GCA_036873155.1 Biomphalaria sudanica | reverse complement strand
TTTCTTTATTATTGCTGCACATGTCCACTAGTTTATTAACATGAATCAATAATAGAATTAGACAGTAAATTTCAATGTTATAAATTGCATAATTTCTGAAGAGATTGTTTACTAATATAGCCCTTTGGGTTATATCTATCATAATTGAGTCTCTATCTGTTTGGTATGTGGTTGCGGTCATGCATGTAATACTGTGTAAATATAGGTGTGTATTTGCTTTTAATTTTGGTTAGTTATCCTTTAGTTGTTGATATGCTAATCCCTGTATCATTTTTCTTTCTCATGGGTTCAATATTTATTCTAAGTGAAAGTAAATACTGAATAAAGAGTTTGAATATTTGTTACAAGGGAAAGAGGAGGAGTTTGAAAATTTGTTACAAGGGAGAGAGGAGGAGTTTGAAGATTTGTTACAAGGGAGGGAGGAAGGAGTTTTAAGATTTGTTACAAGGGAGAGAGGAGAAGTTTGAAGATTTGTTACAAGAGAGAGAGGGATGAGTTTGAAGATTTGCTACAAGGGAGAGAGGAGAAGTTTAAAGATTTGTTACAAGGGAGAGAGGAGAAGTTTGAAGATTTGTTACAAGGGAGAGAGGAGAAGTTTGAAGATTTGCTACAAGGGAGAGAGGAGAAGTTTGAAGATTTGTTACAAGAGAGAGAGGGATGAGTTTGAAGATTTGCTACAAGGGAGAGAGGAGAAGTTTGAAGATTTGTTACAAGGGAGAGAGGAGAAGTTTGAAGATTTGCTACAAGGGAGAGAGGAGAAGTTTGAAGATTTGTTACAAGAAAGAGAGGGATGAGTTTGAAGATTTGCTACAAGGGAGAGAGGAGAAGTTTGAAGATTTGTTAAAAGGGAGAGAGGAGAAGTTTGAAGATTTTTTACAAGGGAGAGAGGGAGAAGTTTGAAGATTTTTTACAAGGGAGAGAGGAGAAGTTTAAAGATTTGTTACAAGAGAGAGAGGGATGAGTTTGAAGATTTTTTACAAGGTAGAGAGGGAGGAGTTTGAAGATTTGTTACAAGGGAGAGAGGAGAAGTTTGAAGATTTGTTACAAGGGAGAGAGGCAGAGTTTAAAGATTTGTTACAAGGGAGAGAGGAGAAGTTTGAAGATTTGTTACAAGGGAGAGAGGAGAAGTTTAAAGATTTGTTACAAGGGAGAGAGGGATGAGTTTGAAGATTTGTTACAAGGGAGAGAAGCGGAGTTTGAAGATTTGTTACAAGGGAGAGAGGAGAAGTTTGAAGATTTTTTACAAGGGAGAGAAGGAGGAGTTTTAAGATTTTTTACAAGGGAGAGAGGGAGAAGTTTGAAGATTTGTTACAAGAGAGAGAAGAAGGAGTTTGAAGATTGTAACAAGGGAGAGAGGAGAAGTTTGAAGATTTGTTACAAGAGAGAGAAGAAGGAGTTTGAAGATTTGTTACAAGGGAGAGAGGGAGGAGTTTGAAAATTTGTTACAAGGGAGAGAGGGGGGAGTTTGAAGATTTGTTACAAGGGAGAGAGGGAGAAGTTTGAAGATTTGTTACAAGGGAGAGAGGGAGGAGTTTGAAGATTTGTTACAAGGGAGAGAGGAAGGAGTTTGAAGATTTGTTACAAGGGAGAGAGGAGAAGTTTGAAGATTTTTTACAAAGGAGAGAGGGAGGAGTTTTAAGATTTGCTAGAAGTGAGGGAGGGAGGAGTTTAAAGATTTGCTAGAAGGGAGAGAGGGAGGAGTTTAAAGATTTGCTAGAAGGGAGGGAAGGAGGAGTTTAAAGATTTGCTAGAAGGGAGGGAGGGATGAGTTTTAAGATTTTTTACAAGGGAGAGAGGGAGGAGTTTGAAGATTTGTTACAAGGGAGAGAGGGAGAAGTTTGAAGATTTGTTACAAGGGAGAGAGGAGAAGTTTGAAGATTTTTTACAAGGGAGAGAGGGAGGAGTTTGAAGATTTGCTAGAAGTGAGGGAGGGAGGAGTTTAAAGATTTGCTAGAAGGGAGGGAAGGAGGAGTTTGAAGATTTGCTAGAAGGGAGGGAAGGAGGAGTTTGAAGATTTGCTAGAAGGGAGGGAGGGATGAGTTTGAAGATTTTTTACAAGGGAGAGAGGGATGAGTTTGAAGATTTTTTACAAGGGAGAGAGGGAGGAGTTGGAAGATTTGTTACAAGGGAGAGAGAAGAAGGTTGAAGATTTGTTACAAGGGAGAGAGGAGAAGTTTGAAGATTTGTTACATAGGAGAGAGGAGAAGTTTGAAGATTTGTTACAGGGGAGAGAGGAGAAGTTTGAAGATTTGTTACAAGGGAGAGAGGAGAAGTTTGAAGATTTTTTACAAGGAAGAGAGGGAGGAGTTTGAAGATTTTTTACAAGGGAGAGAGGAGAAGTTTAAAGATTTGTTACAAGAGAGAGTGGGAGAAGTTTGAAGATTTGCTACAAGAGAGGGAGGGAGGAGTTTGAAGATTTGTTACAAGGGAGAGAGGGAGGAGTTTGAAAATTTGTTACAAGAGAGAGAAGAAGGAGTTTGAAGATTTGTTACAAGAGAGAGAGGGAGGAGTTTGAAGATTTGCTAGAAGGGAAAGAGGGAGGAGTTTGAAGATTTGCTACAAGAAAGGGAGGAGTTTGAAGATTTGTTACAAGGGAGGGAGGGAGGAGTTTGAAGATTTGTTACAAGAGAGAGAGGAGAAGTTTGAAGATTTGTTACAAGAGAGAGAAGAAGGAGTTTGAAGATTTGCTAGAAGGGAGGGAGGGAGGAGTTTGAAGATTTGCTACAAGAAAGGGAGGAGTTTGAAGATTTGTTACAAGGGAGGGAGGGAGGAGTTTGAAGATTTGTTACAAGAGAGAGAGGAGAAGTTTGAAGATTTGTTACAAGAGAGAGAAGAAGGAGTTTGAAGATTTGTTACAAGGGAGAGAGGGAGGAGTTTGAAGATTTGTTACAAGGGAGAGAGGGAGGAGTTTGAAGATTTGTTACAAGGGAGAGAGGGAGAAGTTTGAAGATTTGCTACAAGGGAGGGAAGAGAAGTTTGAAGATTTGTTACAAGAGAGAGAAGAAGGAGTTTGAAGATTTGTTACAAGGGAGAGATGGAGGAGTTTGAAGATTTGTTACAAGGGAGAGAGGGAGGAGTTTGAAGATTTGTTACAAGGGAGAGAGGGAGGAGTTTGAAGATTTGTTACAAGGGAGAGAGGGAGGAGTTTGAAGATTTGTTACAAGGGAGAGAGGGAGAAGTTTGAAGATTTGTTACAAGGGAGAGAGGAGAAGTTTGAAGATTTGTTACAAGAGAGAGACGAAGGAGTTTGAAGATTGTAACAAGGGAGAGAGGAGAAGTTTGAAGATTTGTTACAAGGGAGAGAGGGAGAAGTTTGAAGATTTGTTACAAGAGAGAGAGGGAGGAGTTTGAAGATTTGTTACAAGAGAGAGAAGAAGGAGTTTGAAGATTGTAACAAGGGAGAGAGGAGAAGTTTGAAGATTTGTTACAAGGGTGAGAGGGAGAAGTTTGAAGATTTGTTACAAGAGAGAGAAGAAGGAAGTTGAAGATTGTAACAAGGGAGAGAGGAGAAGTTTGAAGATTTGTTACAAGGGAGAGAGGGAGGAGTTTGAAGATTTGTTACAAGGGAGGGAGGAAGGAGTTTGAAGATTTGCTAGAAGGGATGGAGGGAGGAGTTTAAAGATTTGCTATAAGGGAGGGAGGAAGGAGTTTGAAGATTTGTTACAATGGAGGGAGGGAGGAGTTTGAAGATTTGCTAGAAGGGAGGGAGGGAGGAGTTTAAAGATTTGTTACAAGGGAGAGAGGGATGAGTTTGAAGATTTGCTAGAAGGGATGGAGGGAGGAGTTTAAAGATTTGCTAGAAGGGAGGAAGGGAGGAGTTTGAAGATTTGCTAGAAGGGAGGGAGGGAGGAGTTTGAAGATTTGTTACAAGGGAGGGAGGGAGGAGTTTGAAGATTTGTTACAAGGGAGGGAGGGAGGAGTTTAAAGATTTGTAACGTAACAAAACAAAAAAAAATAATTTAAATGAAAAAATATCTTTTGCGGGTCCTAGTTTTAATACGTCCGACTGTCGTGAAGAAGCCAATATATGACTTGCTTTAAAACAACATTCATGACAAAACTAGTTTAGGGGTTTTCCCTCGGACGCCCGATGTCGATACTTTGTTTATCAGTTCTATCGATACAATGATGAAAAATCTGATTGGAAAAATGATCATAAATATGACTTTTGTAAAATTAAAATTTTGTTGTTACTCTACCCGGAGGATTGAGGGATTGGGATTGAATCTTGTTACGATTTCTTAAAAAGGGGGGCATACGGGTTAAGAAAGGTGGTTTTTTGGCGTTTTCGTCATATTCAAACGTTTTCTAATGCAAAGTACTGAACCATCTGAAGTAGTGTTGTGACACGGTTACTAGGTGTGGTCAACTGTCACACACGGTCAAGTGCTGGGTATCGGAGAGTTAGGGGACTTACGAGTGTGTTGAAAGTATGCAGAAGGAAGTCATCTAGTGGAGTTGGTTATCTGTCGATAATGTTAGTTTGTAAACATGTTATGTTTGAATGCTTCACAATGAAAAACAGTTTATACTTAAAAGGACTTGTTTCTTCACAAGTAGTCTAATGCGCGTTTCTAAAAACAACAACAATAATAACAAAATGTTAACTCAATGCAAACCGATAAGTTTATGTATTAAAATGTGTCCACACTATGACCTTTACCTCTATAAACATCCCACTTAGTAGGCTACAGGGTACAGCAACAAACGTACCGACTTCCCGGATGTCCAACTGAACATGAGTGCGCTTTAACGAAAACATAAAAGCTAAATGAGACCGCAATCTCTAGGCCACTCAGTTCTCTGACATTTCATCTCTAGGCCACTCAGTTCTCTGACATTTCATCTCTAGGCCACTCAGTTCTCTGACATTTCATCTCTAGGCCACTCAGTTCTCTGACATTTCATCTCTAGGCCACTCAGTTCTCTGACATTTCATCTCTAGGCCACTCAGTTCTCTGACATTTCATCTCTAGGCCACTCAGTTCTCTGACATTTCATCTCTAGGCCACTCAGTTCTCTGACATTTCATCTCTAGGCCACTCAGTTCTCTGACATTTCATCTCTAGGCCACTCAGTTCTCTGACATTTCATCTCTAGACCACTCAGTTCTCTGACATTTCATCTCTAGACCACTCAGTTCTCTGACATTTAATCTCTAGGCCACTCAGTTCTCTGACATTTCATCTCTAGGCCACTCAGTTCTCTGACATTTCATTTCTAGGTCACTCAGTTCTCTGACATTTCATCTCTAGGCCACTCAGTTCTCTGACATTTCATCTCTAGGCCACTCAGTTCTCTGACATTTCATCTCTAGGCCACTCAGTTCTCTGACATTTCATTTCTAGGTCACTCAGTTCTCTGACATTTCATCTCTAGGCCACTCAGTTCTCTGACATTTCATCTCTCACTCTAAGAAAACCAAATGAGATATTCATTAATAAAAAACGAACTATGCAGATTTCGTCCGGAATTAACAAAAAGGAAAAGAAAATGTTTAGAAAGATCTTTCTACTACTTAGAATCAGGTCTTGATTAGTGCAAATATTAATGACCTTCTGATTGTATGCAAAGATTCTAGGCATACGCTAGTAGGGAATCCTGATACAATAATGTAAAAGAAAATGACATTTCAGACAAAACAGAGTCAACCGGAAGGACAATCTAGAGCCATGCCTATTAGGCAAGAGAGACTTAAAAAAAACAACAACTACCGCTAGGCTTAACTCTTTCTCTCTGCAATTATTTTCCATGTGTCAATGAAATTATTCATTTTGCTCATTTGTATGTCACTAATTTCACTATCCTGTTATGATAAACTTATAATCACTTTGCGGATTGTCATTAGAAAATGCTATATTTGGTATAGAATCAAATAGGCTTGCATACTCTTTTTACACAAATTTATTTAAATTTAATTCAAGTTTATAAAACCAAAAATTAATATTTAATTTCATGGTGTCAAGTCAAAGTTGGTATCGTCAATTAGGAGAGAGGTGGCTATAAAACGTGTTAATTTACTCGGTTGATATAAACTTAGATGTAATCATCGTAATTAAAAATATATACGCCTTTTGAATATAAGAAGCATCTATTTTGTATTACCCTTAAAATAAAAAAAGAAAGAAAATGTGTAGTCGGAAGCCTATTTGGAGAAGCCAAGCCATTGGACAAAAATACAACTTCTTAACACAATCGTCATCCCAACAGCAACACATGCACATGAGACATGGAAGTCGTCATCCCAACAGCAACACATGCACATGAGAAATGGAAGTCGTCATCCCAACAGCAACACATGCACATGAGACATGGAAGTCGTCATCCCAACAGCAACACATGCACATGAGACATGGCAGTCGTCATCCCAACAGCAACACATGCACATGAGACATGGAAGTCGTCATCCCAACAGCAACACATGCACATGAGACATGTAAGTCGTCATCCCAACAGCAACACATGCACATGAGACATGGAAGTCGTCATCCCAACAGCAACACATGCACATGAGACATGGAAGTCGTCATCCCAACAGCAACACATGCACATGAGACATGTAAGTCGTCATCCCAACAGCAACACATGCACATGAGACATCGAAGTCGTCATCCCAACAACAACACATGCACATGAGACATGGAAGTCGTCATCCCAACAGCAACACATGCACATGAGACATGGAAGTCGTCATCCCAACAGCAACACATGCACATGAGACATGGAAGTCGTCATCCCAACAGCAACACATGCACATGAGACATGGAAGTCGTCATCCCAACAGCAACACATGCACATGAGACATGGAAGTCGTCATCCCAACAGCAACACATGCACATGAGACATGGAAGTCGTCATCCCAACAGCAACACATGCACATGAGACATGGAAGTCGTCATCCCAACAGCAACACATGCACATGAGACATGGAAGTCGTCTTCCAAAATTGAGAAAAAAAAACTAAATGTCGCTCAACAGAAATGGCTGAGACGGATTTTGGGAATCAGTTACACACATCGGGTCTCAAACAAGGAAATCCTATGCCGAACTGGTAGTCGAACACTTAGTGAGGTTGTGACAGAGCGTCGCATGGGGTTTGCGGGACATGTTCTCCAACAAAATGAGCTACGCATACAAACAGTTGGGATTACATGGAGGCCAATACAAGGAAAGCGCAAACACGGGCGTTCTCGTATAACTTGGTGCCACATAAGTTACATAAGTTTGGTAAAGTAAAAGTGGTTGGTCCTTGTGTTGGCAACATGACATCCTCGATAATCGTCAGACATGGAAAACAGGTGACCTTTTTAATATTTCATATATATATATATATATATATATATATATATATATATATATATATATATATATGTATCTTATATAATAATATATATATCGCAAGGTCTAAAAGAGGGATATATATGGATATATATGTGGAGGAAGTTAGACTCAAGGGACAACCAAAAGATTAACCTACAGAATGTCTGCAACAGGCCACCAGAAAAAAAAAAATCAAAGAGAGTATGTTGGAGGAAATCAGAGGCGTAGTAAGCAAAACGTCTGTATTGTATAAGATAAGAGTGGAATCATAGGAAGATTTTAACAAAGACGTAGTCTTGAAGCTATAGAAGCACATAGAAGCGACTGGTAGAATGAGCGTGTATCACAAGTGTTAGCATAACCCTGCACGATTGAGGAGAGTACAACTTCAAGCCACTATTTACTTTATAGTTCCCGGACCTTTAACTGCGGAGTGTTATAAGAAGCTTTATAGATAGATCTGGCTGCATTGTCATTAGGGTTTGCAAGAACAGAACGATAGCAGATGTGCTCTTTCTTTAGCAGCTCTTAAATTTCCACCTTGTTATCATCAAACCAGTCTCTACTGGGTTTGGCTGTCACGTCCTGGGGTATCATTTTTAGCTGGCTTCAGTTACTAAATGAATCATCGTACTGGAGCTTTCTGAGCTTAACCTTTTAGTATTCCTCTGAATTTCTCTTGTACACCAGACAATCTATCAACACTTACCACCAAAAACAGAATGGTCATCCTTGAGAATGAGTTGGTATTGCGTCCCTTCTAGTTTGATAAGAGTAACACCATGAGTAAAATCACTAAACTTAGAGACACTTCAGGACAGAAGAATAAAACGTAACGTATCTATAATATATAAAACACTAAACCAGAACCTAGAAATAGAAAAACAAAACCTGAAATAAATACTTAGAAAGACACAAGGATAGAGGCAAATTTCTTATTCCGTACGCTAAAACAAATTTGTACAAATGCTCCTTCTTTCCTTGTGCCATTAAAGAATATAATGGGTTGCCTGAATCAGCCAGGAAAACCAACGACTTGGCAGAGTTTAAGTCATTGATTAACATGCATGACTAGATTGACACTTGAAGTGCGTAGAATATAATTATCTTCTTTTTTTTTAAAGTTAACTTCTGTACCATACAAGATAAGACTATTGCCCATTGTAGCCGTTGAACTATAAGCATTCATGGGCATATATTTGAGATGTTTCGTAGCACGCTTCCCGGGCAAGCGATTAACTCTCGTTTTTTTTAAATAAATGATTAATCCCTGACAAACTCATTTCCATAATGGGCATAAATGTTTTTAATTATTGCTTTTTTAAAAAATAAGTCCTTAAATTAATCACAACTATTCTTAAATAGGCCTACTGAGTAGATTTCAATTGATATAAGGTGTTGGGGTTAGGGTTGATGTGGCCAAGTAGTAAAGCGCTTGATTTCTGAACCAAGGGTTATCGGGTTCGAATCTCAATGAAAATGATTTACAATTACCATATGCGATACTTAAAGTAGATGGGTAAATTAACGGCAGTTGGTCGTTGTGCTGACCACATGACATCCTCGTTCATTAACTGTCAGTCAAAGAAACAGATGACTTTTTGATAATTTGTCCTATAGGTCGCAGGGTCTGAAAAGATTGCAACATATTGATATTACATTTAAATACGTAAAATTAATCTAGAAATCTTACGAAATGTGCATAGCTATTGTTTCAACTCCCGTTTGATTTTATAAAATGACTGATTCCTTATCTTCTTATCTTATTTAATCTATACGGTTACTTCAAGAAAGAAGATGATTACGTCCTCTGTCCTGAAGGCTTTCTAAATTTAGTGATTTTACTAATGGTGTTACCCTAGTCAAATGTGAATATTCGTTTGTTATGAACCTCACTGCTCTATTTTGTGTTTGTTCCAGTTTCTTAATGTTTTCTTGAGTTGAGGCGTCTCACACGGTGGATGCATATTCTATTATTGGCCTAACCAAGGTTAAATAACATTTTAGTTTTATGTTCTTATTTGATTTATAAAAATTTCTTTACATAAACCCTAATGCTTTGTTGGATTTTTTTATAGTTTCATCAATATGTGGATTCCATGACAGTTTTTCATTTATTATAACACCTAGGTATTTTGAGTTTTTAGTCTGTATTACTGGTTTGCCATGAATAAGATAAGTGGAATAATTTTGTTTTAGTTTTTTTTTTGTTACTCTTAACAACTGACATTTTTCTGGGCGGAAAGACATGCTTCAATTTGATTCCCATTTCTGTAATTCATCTAATTCTCTTTGTAAAATATCTGTGTCTTGTTTTGTTTTTATTGTTCTATATATTATGCAATCGTCTGCAAATAATCTGACTTTTGTTTCTAAACTAATGCAATTTGGTAAATCATTTATGTAAATTAAAAATAGTAGTGGACCCAAGACTGTTCCTTGAGGTACACCTGAGTTTACTGTTATTGGTGTTGATTTAGAGCCATTTACAATTTGTTCTCTCCCTATCAGAAAATCTTTAATCCATCATTTAGTCCTATTACTTGTGTTTCACATGATCTATATTTCCTAAAGCCATGTTGGTATGGGGTGAGCACATTATGTTTGTCTAAGTGGATTATGATATTGCTACATATTATGTGTTCTAGTATTTTACATGTGATGCTGGTAAGTGATATTGGTCTGTAGTTTCCTGGATCAGATTTTTCTCCTTTTTTAAATAGGGGCGTGACATTAGCTTCTTTCCAGTCCTTTTGGTACTCTGCCCTGGTTAAGCGATGCCTGAAAGAGTATTTTGAACACTGGGGCTGGCTCATTGCTTAGTTCTTTGAGTAATCTAGCTGGAATACCATCAGGTCCAGACGCTTTATTTGGTTTGGTGTTGGCTAATAGTTTTTTAATTCCATTTTCTTCAACTCTTAAGTAACATTCGAAAAATGTAAAACATTTATACAAGGTGTATACTGCTGATTTCAGTGATGATGCCCTGTCACCCTATTACTTACTGAGTTACTCATAGTTGATTGGAATACTTAATGCTTATTTTGCCTGAAATCTCCACTTTCCACTTTTGGTCTACAAATTGTAATATTGTTTATATCTTGAAAAATTTTATAGATTCTATCACAACCTTATATATATATATATATATATATATATATATATATATCATACCATACATCCTAGTGCTCCCCTCCCCAGCCCACACATTGTAGTATCCCATACCTCCACATGTCACACAAATATAAAGCCCTTCAATGGACTACATAAATTTCATTTTTCTAATTGATGAGTTAGTTCTGAGTCATTAAGCGGTATTTGGTATATATCTACTGACTACAATATAACATTCACGGTCCTGGCCACTCCTATATTCACTCATAATCATACATTCTCACACTAGGCATAGATGATAAAATACAAATATTTAACCTATTCTTTCTTAACCGTAGCATAGGACAGCTAAGCTATTTTCAAGATCAAAACTGCAGCAATTAAATATAGCAAAAATGAATTTTATAAATGTGCAATTTCTACAAACTTTTATATTTGTGAGCCAACATTTTAGACTTCTTTTTCATTCCATTTTTTTAATCTGTATGAAAGTGTGTGTGTGTGTGACAAAATTTTAAACTCTTTCTCTCCCAAGCGACGATAATAGCGTCTGTGGTTTTGGTAAAAGCCGATTAAGGGACTACATTGTCGTTGGTGGTTAAACATCTTTGTTTCGTTCCTATTCTCTATTAATAACTTTAAATTCTAAATCTACGTGATTTCCGCTTTCAAAAGAGTTAACAGTTTACTTCCTTCAACATGTACTTTTAATATTACACTAAGTGACTAACTACAGAGCGTTTTGAAAGTCGTCGTTTTGTTGTTTGTGTTAAAATGGAGTCCGGCACATCTGGAGGTCGATCTACTAAAACTTGTACATCTAAATTATATTCGGATCAACAAGTAAAATACCTTATCGATATTGATTCATCATTCAGATGACAGTGATTTTGTTTTATCTGTTAGTAGTGTTAGTGTTACATTTACATTGACTGTTTTTATAAATATAATAATAATTATAATATTCATAGTCTGTCATACTATTATAATAATTATTACTAGTAGATAATACTATGATTGTTACTATCTAGATCTATAATGACTATACATAGTGATACTGAATACTGATTGATAATTCTAGTTCTGACTCTACGACCCTAGTTCTAGTGTCAATGTTATTGTTAGAACTTAGATCTACTCTAGAATCTATAATTTCTAGATCAGTAGATCTACATTCTTAGTCATTCTAGATCTGAATCTGGTAGTTCATCACCTGATGAACCTGCCACTCCCCCTCCTAAAACTAGACAAAGAACACTTCTAGATCTAGGCCTATTTCAACAAATGTGAACATATGGATTGTTTGAAACATCACAGTTAAAACATGGAAGTTATTTTTTGTTCAGGCAGACATTATATGAATAGTAATCACTTTTATTTAAAATATATCAGATTATAATTATATGCAGTGTAATTATTTTCTTACTGGAACTTAATGTTGCAAGTTGTTGTTTTTTTCTCATAAATTTTCTATGGTGGTGACCTTGGATAGGTACTTCAATTTTAAGTTTCCAAAATTAGGGTGTGTTCCAGATATGATTGCTTTTTTATTTTTGTTTTGTAATCATTTATATTGGTAAGTAATTTGTAGTATCCATATCTACATAAGAATTACGTGTGATTATTAAGCTATTTTGGATGGCGCTCTTGGTATATGAATGCCAAAATGACAACCAAAATCGAAAGTTGCCATTTTGCTATCAATTCTACCGGAAGTAGTAATAAAATACTTATAAAATATTATTAAAACGAAGTTTCCTTGTTTATTAATATAGATAATGAAGCAAAAAAAACTGGTATTAATGTAGATCTAGATGTAGTTAGTAATAGATCTAGAGAAGCAACAGATAATGTAGAAAAATCAAATTTATTGTTTTAATCATACACTAGAGTGTAGATCTAGGTCAAATACTTAGATTTAGGCTTAGACTTAGATCTATTTTCTAGAATAGGAACAGAGATGAATAGAATGAAATCTAGAATTAGATAAGATAGATAGATATATAGATCTTTAATTGATTTGATATATACTAGTCTAGTCTAATCTATACTTAATTGTCTTAATAAACTAATACTAGTTTCTAGATCTACAATGTTGATGAGGACTAAATTTAGATCAATTTTTTTTATGTGAAATTCAAGTCATGTTGAGTGTGTACCTTCCAACAGATATTTAAAGTACAACTAAAAAACTAAGTAAAAATTTATTAAGAATTAAGATCAAGCCTACTTTTGTGTTTTATTGTGTCAGAATATTTAGAAGAAGCCTTAACATTCTGTAAGTTGGCGCACATAGATTAGTATTATTTGAAGATAGTTAGATGGGAAGAAAAAAACTACGCATGTTGGTTGAGGGAATGCTGGATGAGTTGTAAAATGCTTGGCTTATGAAACAAGAGGTCTTGGGTTCAAATTCCAGTGAAGACTGGGTGAGTTATTGCTCTGGCCACATGACACCCTGGTTATTTGTCTACCAATCAAAAAGATTTGACCTTTTCATCTTTTTCTTCTTTTTACATATGTTCATGTTATATAAAATTAAATATGTACCTATACAAATAAAATCAGGCTTAAAATACATGGCATTGAAGCTGGACTGAGTGGCCTAGTCTTTAAAATGCAATGGAATATGATTGAACCTTGAGACTGTCATCAAAATGGGGTGTAAAAAGTTTGGATTTTGTGGAGCAAATTATAACAAGGTTGAACTGTGTCGATGGTCAACAAAATATAATTCAACAAGGATTCTATAAAAATGGGATTGATTTAAACTTCATAGTTCCCTAGAAAATTAAATGTTTAAAGTTCTCTTTATGCTACTACAGCTTTATATTTGTTAATAACTTTTTTTAAAATTGAATATCAACATTTCATGAAAGATTACATGACACTTATCATTTTGCAGGGCTGTTTTGGATAAAATCTCTTGGCTCCCTGTCAATGGGGCTTGAGCTCAAAATCTTACTCGAGCTGAGTTGTGTTTGCTGAGCCTCTAAATGCAGTACAGAAACCTTTTTACTCCAAGTTTCCATTAAAAGAGATAAGACCATGAGCATGTTATAAGCATGAAAGATGCACTCTATAAAATAATAATTAGAAAAATAAAGGAATACCTTGTAGTGAATGGAAAGAGCAAGGGTATTTATTTGGTAAAAAATTAAATGACTCCAGATTAATACATTATAATCCTAAATAAGAACCCTTAAAATGCAAAGTAGCAAAACTATATTTAAAAATTATAACCAGCCACTACATAAAACATTCCCTAACCCTAACCATATGACTATAAGACATTTATGGCTGCCTTTTAAGCCAACAATCAGTTCCCTGATTGCAACTTGCTTAGAACATAAGACTCCATAAAGTTATTAAAGCTATTGAAACTATTTTACCAAGCTGAGTTCAAAGAAGTACTCAAATTTAGTGTTGAGATATCACAGTGAGACTTTCCTAATCCTATAAACCGCATGACTAGCTAACATAGAGGGCTGGAGTTCGAATCGTAAAATGCTGGCTTGATATTTTAAATTGGAGATAAGACTTGAGCTGAGTTGTGCTTGTTCATCGCCTACAGGCAACAGGAAACCTAAGAGATAGCCACTTGCCCAAGTCTTAAAAGAAACATTGAAACCTAACAGATAGCCACTGCCCAATATGTCCTAAAGAAAATACGAAAACCTACCTGACAGCCACTTGCCAAAGTCTAAGGAAACACAGAAACCTAAGAGATAGACCTTATCCAATATGAAAATACGAAAACCTAGCTAACAGCCACTTGCCCAAGTCTTAAAAGAAACATGGAAACCTAACAGATAGCCACTGCCCAATATGTCCTAAAGAAAATACGAAAACCTACCTGACAGCCACTTGCCAAAGTCTAAGGAAACACAGAAACCTAAGAGATAGCCACTGCCCAATATGAAAATACGAAAACCTAGCTGACAGCCACTGCCCAATATAAAAATACGAAAACCTAGCTGACAGCCACTTGCCCAAGTCTTAAAGGAAACATGGCAACCTAACAGATAGCCACTGCCCAATGTGTCCTAAAGAAAATAGGAAAACCTAGCTGACAGCCACTTGCCCAAGTCTTAAAGGAAACATGGAAACCTAACAGAAAGCCACTGCCCAATATGTCCTAAAGAAAATACGAAAAACTGACAGCCACTTGCCCAAGGAAACACAGGAACCTAACAGATAGCCACTTTGCCCAACATTCCACAAATTATACCAGAACAAACATGAGCTTACAACATGGGGAATTTTTCACGAGAGATTTAACAAGATTCTCCACGATGCCTAAGACGGTGTTTTAAAAGTTGACTGTTGCCAAATACAATCTTATAAATGTGATTCTACAGTGCTCATATGTGCGCCTCATTTATCTTTATACCTTGTAAATGAACTAGCTCAGCAACACTTACTATTTTTGTGTACACCGAATATAGACCACAAAGCTAGCTAGTTACAGTGATCCGCCACAGATGAAAATCTACAATGAGTATAGAAGACGCGCTAGACTAAAGCAATAAGAATAATACAAATATCAGGAGAAACTCTTTTTTTTTCTTAGCTAACAAAAAAAAAAATAGTACGGATAGATGAAGTCACAACTATTTTTGGATTATGTTACTGTTAACAAGAGTTAACAATAAAAATATATACTATAAATGAACGGATAACAATTATTGGTTCAAAGACACTCTGATAAATCTTCTTCAATTATTAGGTTTGACGCCTTGGGCTAAGAGCTACGTGGACGCTCTATTTGATTTCAGTTTCAACCCGCTAACATCGTTATCTTAGATATTACTTCCCTTTAGCTGAGATTTTCAGGGATTCTCAAACGTCTACGACTACGTAGTCTGAACACCACTATCACACTATTATTTGGTAGTTAGTGACATTGGTTTTTGGAAGACAACCAGATATGTCAGTTTATGGAGAATAAGATGTTTCACGTGGAATAGGGGAGTCCACAGTGGCATCATGGGAATAAAATCTCCTTCTCGAGGTCTGACCACATGGGCGAGAAGACCCCAGATATATTGAAGAAGACAAGCGTGTCTTGTATTAAAGCTGAAAGTATTTACTAGATATGTACTTGTGAAATTTCATTTATGGATTATGTGGAAGATATGTTATACGATTCATTGATGGCTGAGATTGCCAATTAAATATGTACTATCTTTTTATGAAGAATAAATATTTCGTCTTCTAAGACAGTGTTGGTTAATTAATACACTATCAACAATCTAATAATACCAAAAGAGATAATAAAAGTAATATCTTATCTTATATGATACAGACGTTATTTCAAAAAAGAAGATGATTACGTCCTACTCGTCATGCATTTAGTCATGCATATTAACCAATGACAATCTTTCAGTTTCAACGTGTCTATATTGATCTTCCTATCGCTTATAACAATGTCCCTGAGTGCCATAGTCTAGGTCGCTTCCCTTTGTACATGTTCTTATCTTATATAATACAGACGTTACTTCAAAAAAGAAGATGATTACGTCCTACGCGTCATGCATTTAGTCATACAAATTAACCAATGACTTAAATTCTGCCAAGTCACTGGTTTTCCTGGCTAGCTCTGGCAACCCATTCCATGCTCTAATAGCACTAGGGAAGAAGGAGTATTTGTACAAATTTGTCCTAGCATATGGGACGAGGAATGTGCCTTTATCTTTGTGTCTTTCAGAGTATTTTATTAAATTTTGTATTTGTATTTGAAGATTATGGTTCAGTGTTTTATGTATAATTGCTACTTTACTTTTGAGTCTTCTGTCCTGAAAGCTTTCTAAAGTTAGTGATTTTACTAAAGGTGTTACTCTTGTCAAATGTGAAAATTCATTTGTTATGAATCTCACTGCTCTATTTTGTGTAATAGAGAACATTCGCGTTATCAGCACATATAAAACATCTGACAACCACCGACTTTCATCCTGCCCAGACTAGAATTGTCACAGAAAATGTACTTCATCACTTCCGAGACCCATCTAAAAAAATGTGTTGACTATTACAAGTTGTCTCGGAACCGGACACAACAGAATAAGACAACCAATGCTACGGAAGCTAAGAATAGGGACTAGTGAGATCTGCCCTTGTGGAACATCACCAGAGAATGCCGATCGTGTCCGTTAAAGATGCAAACTATATCGAGAGGCCCGAAGACACTGACCCCAATATCCCACTTAGAACAAAAGCTATAGGAAGAGCTGCAAGATCTGGAAACCACTGCGCAGTTCATTGCAAATATAGGACTACTCGTCTAAAAACGTCAACATATAAACTGAATGAAAAAGAAGAAGAAGCTTTTTGCAACTTCGCATTTCTTAAAAACTCACTAAAAAGTTTTTATTATATATTTTTTTAAAATAGTAATTCTTAATATTTGACGAGAATTCCATATGAATCCACAAAGAGACATACTTGTAGATTTCATGTTAAGACAAAACTTGGAGATTTCAGGTAAAGACTTGCCCATCATTATTTATAGCTATTGTGAATGTATTAGTAGAGAAGTACGAAGTCAACTCTATATTTGTGTATCACGTGAGAGACAAGAATCCACAGTTGAATAGCGGGATTTTAATCACATGGTCAGTCAGTAGACCCTAGAGATATTGAAGAATACAGACGTGGATTATGTTAAGCATTTACTGCTAGATATGTACTTGTTGAATTTCATTTTGGATTATGCGGAAAACATGTTACATTATCTATTGATGGCTGAAGTTGCTAATTTATTGCGAACCATTCATTTATCATAATTAAAATATATTCTGCTACCTAGTGTGTAGTTTATTTGAGTCTATATGTTGTGGTGATATTACTCAGCATCTATGGTAGACATACGCAACAACAAATTTGGCGTGTATAAAGAAATTTAATTAATACACAAAGAATGGTCTAACAATACCAGAAGAGGTATCAACATAATATTCAAGAACAAGAAACACTCATCCATGTAAAAGCCTGACAATGACCATACTTGGAGATTTCATGTAATATCAATTTTCGAAGGCTCCTTTAGGGCATTCTAGTGCTTATGTGG
>JAZGLO010000790.1:160000-210000 GCA_036873155.1 Biomphalaria sudanica | reverse complement strand
GAGAACGGAATGTGTTGCCTGAATGAGCCAGGAAAACCAACGACTAAGCAGAGTTTAAGTCATTGATTGACATGCATGACTAGATTAACACATGAAATGCGTAGGACGTAATTATCTTCTGGTTTGAAGTAACGTCATTAATGTATAAGATAAGATAGCCACTAACTGGCAGTGGTTCATGTTAATTTAACGCGGACCTTAGTGGACAAAGGCTTCGTCTGCCTCAAATGTGAGAACATATACAGATTGCAACTAAGGTTAAAAAAAATTAATACTAACAACACGCCCAACATTAATGTATTTGTAATTGAACAGTATCAAGCACACTTGAGATTTTTTCTTTTTTACATGCCTAATTCGTTTTCAGACAAACTTACTTCACTATTTTCCCCCCACTCTCAGTAAGAACATGAACAAATGGAAGCGACCTAGATAACTCTGAGACATTGTTAGAAGCGATAGGAAGATCAATATAGACACGCTGAAACTGAAAGATGGTTCTGGAGACTGATTCAAGATTGTGTAATATTTTTTTTTACTTTTGTGTGTGTGTGTGTGTGTTTTATATTAAAACAGTTTTGGGTTTACCGCACCCATTTATTTACCCTCTGACCGCCCAGTTGCAGACCTACGATTTGTCGTGGAACCGAATTACCGTACCAGCGTAATGCTTCGTATCGTGGCGCCAGGGATAAAACGGGTCGTTAGAAAATTAGGCCAACAATGATGCAAAACAGAACTCTAGTTGGAGTGCCTAAGAACCGAGCCAATTGCATTGGCGGGAATGAAAGAGATCCCTTACAACAAGGTCACTATCCGTACGGCTGATGAGGTACGGAGAAATACTATAGGGAAGTACAGCCGGTCTGCCTTAGGGCTCGTTTCTAAGCCAAAGCGTCTCAGCTAGAAACCATCGGTAACAGGGATGTAACAAAGTATAATCTGCTTGGATCCTTGCCAGACCAAAAAGTTGAGGGCCGAGGGATAGGAGCTTTGATGGGCCTGGAGTTCCAAGAGTCTTCTTTTTAACTCTAAGGGCACTTCCAGAGAAGTGCGGAAATTGTAAAAGTACTTCCAGTTTTGAAAAGTATTCATCTCTGACTGTAATGGGGCTGGAGATAGTTCTGTTGTTGTTACCTAGATTATCAGTTTCAACAAGAACCAGTCTTACATACGCTTCTTAAAATTACTGAGAATCGAATAAACACTAATGTCTAACAATTTTAATTGAAATAGCGCTTATTCCGACTGAATCATGTGATACTCAATACATTTACAGTGGTTTAGTTGTCCGTTTGGTGTTTCAAGTCAACAACACATAGTCAAATGGTTTTGAAATCAGCAATATGCTTGTTTTTAAAATTTAAAGTAGATTTTATATACGAGATCAGAGCAATGCTTTTTTTTAATTTTTTTTTATTCAGTACTGAAGAGATTACATTGCATAAGACACTAACATAAGTTTACGGTTTACACAACAGTTCATGTTAAAATTGTTCATATACTGTCCAAACATGACGATCACTCGGTTGTCCATTGTTTTATGTTGTACAAATGTAGATGGACGAAGTTATTGGGATTCTTACGGAATGATCTGTCCTTGTTTCCTATGGAAGCCCAAAGGTTCCAAGAAATATAAATGCTTTTGTTGGTGCAATTGAATTCCTGAAACTGTTGTTATGTACCACAAAGCGGACTAATCAATACAAAAAACTGTTCGAGTTCATCACTCAGTCATAAGACCCACGCCAAAGTAGACAGGCTGAACACTATTACGGCTTTCCTTACACATTTGTAGAGATAACCCCATATGTGAACATGTCATCAACCCGAGGTTGATAATATTCATTAATTACATTGAAAATACAGTCCTCTTTATTATTAACAAATTATAAAATGAAGAAGAAAATAAATAAAATATTTTAGTTTATATTTCGGTTAATCTTCTATGCAAAATAAAAAAAAAAGTACTATTCTCTATTTAAAGATATTATGACATTTATTCTTAATAAAATGTATATCACTATTAAAATGAATGTAATGTTTTTAATTCAAAATGTTTTAGTGTTGGACATTCACCAAAGGGTAAAACACTGATACCTACCTAACTCCTTTTTCAGATATGGTTGCTTCACCTTTTATCCACTCCTAGAAAATAACATGTTCAAGGCTAAGATATACATTGATATAGAGATAGGATGATCAGGGCCGGACTTATGTATAAGGAAGCCGTGAGGCAGAATTTTTGTGGAGGCCTCTACACAGGGCAGCCGTGAGGGTTGTGGCCGCTTGCGTGCGAAGTTTAAAAATGCTCGCCCCTTTTTTTTTTTTTAGAAAAACATTTTTTATTGTTGAGGCAATGTATTTGGTTTATCCGAAGTATATTACAAGAATACGAGCACACTAAAAAGGAAACACTTTTTAACCAAAACAGTGTAGTCAACTGTAAGATTTAAAGTGTGGTAGCGTTGGTAAAAATGCGAAAGTAAAAATAATTCATACCCGTCAAAATAAAGATTTTTTGTTGTCTTTTGTTCAGTACCCGTTCTTGTGGATGCACCTGGGCTGTAGCCAAACCTCCCCTCCCTTCAATGTGTACATCAGGAGGGTTAATATATACGCTTTTGTCAGAATATTTTGTTAAAATGTTAAATAGTTAAATTATTTAACATTTGAGATGGTTCTTGAGTGATTTTAAGGTTACATATCTATCTATATAACTTTATCTATCTATCTATCTATCTATCTATACATATATTATCTATCTATCTCTCTCTCTATATATATATACTAGACATATGTTACCCGCGACCCGCGGGTCTTTATTTGCGCATTACTGTCGATATAGTCACTGAGAGTGTTTTGTAAACAATTAAACGAAATAATAATGTAATAAGTAAAGCGAATGTGTCAATGTAAAAATAGTGTGAATGAAGCTATTAAATGTTTGTAAAATGTTTTACATATTTGGATGTTCCTTCAGAGTTGAAGATAGTTTACTTCCTAGTCCAAACCTCCCGCAGGACGACGGGGGATGGGAGCGGGCAGGGTTTGAACCCTCGACCGTCGATAAATCCGAACGACAGTCCAGCGCACAAACCGCACGCCCAGGCAGCCATCCAACAGCTACAATGTGATTTAATTATAATTGTCTCTCTATGAGGAAGTTGATCCTATTCCAATCATTGAGCATGCTCATCAGTCATAAAAAATGTATATATAATGCTGCAAATAATTGATTTAGTCTAGTCCAATTTTTTTTTTATCTACACGATTGTCCCACGGGGTAGTCTTTCACGTATATACAAGTGCTCCGTTTTCCCTAGTTGCATTAGAGAACGGAATGGGTTGCCTGAATCAGCCAGGAAAACCAACGACTAAGCAGTGTTGACTAGATTGCACATGAAATGCGTAGGACGTAATTATCTTCTGGTTTGAAGTAACGTCATTAATGTATAAGATAAGATAGCCACTAACTGGCAGTGGTTCATGTTAATTTAACGCGGACCTTAGTGGACAAAGGCTTCGTCTGCCTCAAATGTGAGAACATATACAGATTGCAACTAAGGTTTAAAAAAAATTAATACTAACATCACGCATAACATTAATGTATTTGTAATTGAACACTATCAAGCACACTTAAGATTTACTTCACTATTTTTCCCCCACTCTCAGTAAAAACATGTACAAATGGAAGACGAAGTTATTGGGATTCTTATGGACGGATCTGTCCTTATTTCCTATGGAAGCCCAAAGGTTCCAAGAAATATAAATGTTTTTGAAGTGCAATTGAATTCGTGAAACTGTTGTTATGTACCACAAATCGGACAAATCAATACAAAAAATTGTTCGAATTCATCAATTATTCATAGTAGACAGGCTGAACACTAATTCGGCTTTCCTTTAACATTTGTATAGAAAAACCTAACATGTTAATATGTCATCAACCCTAGGTTGATGATATCCATAAACGCTATGTGGACCCACTAATAAATTCTGAATGAGAAAGGTAATAAAATAAATATTTTAGTTTATATTTCGGTAAATCTTCTATGCAAAATTTGGAAAAAAAAATGTACTATTCTCTATTTAAAGATATTATGACATTTATTTTTAATAAAATGTATATCACTATTAAAATGAATGTAATGTTTTTAATTAATGTTTTAGTGTTGGACATTCACCAAAGGGTAAAACACTGATACATACCTAATTCCTTTTTCAGATATGGTTGCTTCCCCTTTTATCCACTCCTAGAAAAAAACATGTACAAGGCTAAGATATACATTGATATAGACATATGATGATCAGGGCCGGACTTATGTATAAGGAAGCCGTGAGGCAGAATTTTTGTGGAGGCCTCTACAAAGGGCAGCCGTGAGGGTTGTGGCCGCTTGCGTGCAAAGTTTAAAAATGCCCGTCCCTTTTTTTTTATTTAGGAAAACATTTTTATTGTTGAGGCAATGTATTTGGTTTATCCGAAGTATATTACAAGAATACGAGCACACTAAAAAGGAAACACTTTTTAACCAAAACAGTGTAGTCAACTGTAAGATTTAAAGTGTGGTAGCGTTGGTAAAAATGCGAAAGTAAAAATAATTCATACCCGTCAAAATAAAGATTTTTTGTTGTCTTTTGTTCAGTACCCGTTCTTGTGGATGCACCTGGGCTGTAGCCAAACCTCCCCTCCCTTCAATGTGTACATCAGGAGGGTTAATATATACGCTTTTGTCAGAATATTTTGTTAAAATGTTAAATAGTTAAATTATTTAACATTTGAGATGGTTCTTGAGTGATTTTAAGGTTACATATCTATCTATATAACTTTATCTATCTATCTATCTATCTATCTATACATATATTATCTATCTATCTCTCTCTCTATATATATATACTAGACATATGTTACCCGCGACCCGCGGGTCTTTATTTGCGCATTACTGTCGATATAGTCACTGAGAGTGTTTTGTAAACAATTAAACGAAATAATAATGTAATAAGTAAAGCGAATGTGTCAATGTAAAAATAGTGTGAATGAAGCTATTAAATGTTTGTAAAATGTTTTACATATTTGGATGTTCCTTCAGAGTTGAAGATAGTTTACTTCCTAGTCCAAACCTCCCGCAGGACGACGGGGGATGGGAGCGGGCAGGGTTTGAACCCTCGACCGTCGATAAATCCGAACGACAGTCCAGCGCACAAACCGCACGCCCAGGCAGCCATCCAACAGCTACAATGTGATTTAATTATAATTGTCTCTCTATGAGGAAGTTGATCCTATTCCAATCATTGAGCATGCTCATCAGTCATAAAAAATGTATATATAATGCTGCAAATAATTGATTTAGTCTAGTCCAATTTTTTTTTTATCTACACGATTGTCCCACGGGGTAGTCTTTCACGTATATACAAGTGCTCCGTTTTCCCTAGTTGCATTAGAGAACGGAATGGGTTGCCTGAATCAGCCAGGAAAACCAACGACTAAGCAGTGTTGACTAGATTGCACATGAAATGCGTAGGACGTAATTATCTTCTGGTTTGAAGTAACGTCATTAATGTATAAGATAAGATAGCCACTAACTGGCAGTGGTTCATGTTAATTTAACGCGGACCTTAGTGGACAAAGGCTTCGTCTGCCTCAAATGTGAGAACATATACAGATTGCAACTAAGGTTTAAAAAAAATTAATACTAACATCACGCATAACATTAATGTATTTGTAATTGAACACTATCAAGCACACTTAAGATTTACTTCACTATTTTTCCCCCACTCTCAGTAAAAACATGTACAAATGGAAGACGAAGTTATTGGGATTCTTATGGACGGATCTGTCCTTATTTCCTATGGAAGCCCAAAGGTTCCAAGAAATATAAATGTTTTTGAAGTGCAATTGAATTCGTGAAACTGTTGTTATGTACCACAAATCGGACAAATCAATACAAAAAATTGTTCGAATTCATCAATTATTCATAGTAGACAGGCTGAACACTAATTCGGCTTTCCTTTAACATTTGTATAGAAAAACCTAACATGTTAATATGTCATCAACCCTAGGTTGATGATATCCATAAACGCTATGTGGACCCACTAATAAATTCTGAATGAGAAAGGTAATAAAATAAATATTTTAGTTTATATTTCGGTAAATCTTCTATGCAAAATTTGGAAAAA
This sequence comes from Biomphalaria sudanica, assembly GCA_036873155.1. Lineage (NCBI taxonomy): Eukaryota > Metazoa > Mollusca > Gastropoda > Planorbidae > Biomphalaria > Biomphalaria sudanica. Next base: position 203,826 of record JAZGLO010000790.1, on the reverse strand, counting down.
AAAATGTACTATTCTCTATTTAAAGATATTATGACATTTATTTTTAATAAAATGTATATCACTATTAAAATGAATGTAATGTTTTTAATTAATGTTTTAGTGTTGGACATTCACCAAAGGGTAAAACACTGATACATACCTAATTCCTTTTTCAGATATGGTTGCTTCCCCTTTTATCCACTCCTAGAAAAAAACATGTACAAGGCTAAGATATACATTGATATAGACATATGATGATCAGGGCCGGACTTATGTATAAGGAAGCCGTGAGGCAGAATTTTTGTGGAGGCCTCTACAAAGGGCAGCCGTGAGGGTTGTGGCCGCTTGCGTGCAAAGTTTAAAAATGCCCGTCCCTTTTTTTTTATTTAGGAAAACATTTTTATTGTTGAGGCAATGTATTTGGTTTATCCGAAGTATATTACAAGAATACGAGCACACTAAAAAGGAAACACTTTTTAACCAAAACAGTGTAGTCAACTGTAAGATTTAAAGTGTGGTAGCGTTGGTAAAAATGCGAAAGTAAAAATAATTCATACCCGTCAAAATAAAGATTTTTTGTTGTCTTTTGTTCAGTACCCGTTCTTGTGGATGCACCTGGGCTGTAGCCAAACCTCCCCTCCCTTCAATGTGTACATCAGGAGGGTTAATATATACGCTTTTGTCAGAATATTTTGTTAAAATGTTAAATAGTTAAATTATTTAACATTTGAGATGGTTCTTGAGTGATTTTAAGGTTACATATCTATCTATATAACTTTATCTATCTATCTATCTATCTATCTATACATATATTATCTATCTATCTCTCTCTCTATATATATATACTAGACATATGTTACCCGCGACCCGCGGGTCTTTATTTGCGCATTACTGTCGATATAGTCACTGAGAGTGTTTTGTAAACAATTAAACGAAATAATAATGTAATAAGTAAAGCGAATGTGTCAATGTAAAAATAGTGTGAATGAAGCTATTAAATGTTTGTAAAATGTTTTACATATTTGGATGTTCCTTCAGAGTTGAAGATAGTTTACTTCCTAGTCCAAACCTCCCGCAGGACGACGGGGGATGGGAGCGGGCAGGGTTTGAACCCTCGACCGTCGATAAATCCGAACGACAGTCCAGCGCACAAACCGCACGCCCAGGCAGCCATCCAACAGCTACAATGTGATTTAATTATAATTGTCTCTCTATGAGGAAGTTGATCCTATTCCAATCATTGAGCATGCTCATCAGTCATAAAAAATGTATATATAATGCTGCAAATAATTGATTTAGTCTAGTCCAATTTTTTTTTTATCTACACGATTGTCCCACGGGGTAGTCTTTCACGTATATACAAGTGCTCCGTTTTCCCTAGTTGCATTAGAGAACGGAATGGGTTGCCTGAATCAGCCAGGAAAACCAACGACTAAGCAGTGTTGACTAGATTGCACATGAAATGCGTAGGACGTAATTATCTTCTGGTTTGAAGTAACGTCATTAATGTATAAGATAAGATAGCCACTAACTGGCAGTGGTTCATGTTAATTTAACGCGGACCTTAGTGGACAAAGGCTTCGTCTGCCTCAAATGTGAGAACATATACAGATTGCAACTAAGGTTTAAAAAAAATTAATACTAACATCACGCTTAACATTAATGTATTTGTAATTGAACACTATCAAGCACACTTAAGATTTACTTCACTATTTTTCCCCCACTCTCAGTAAAAACATGTACAAATGGAAGACGAAGTTATTGGGATTCTTATGGACGGATCTGTCCTTATTTCCTATGGAAGCCCAAAGGTTCCAAGAAATATAAATGTTTTTGAAGTGCAATTGAATTCGTGAAACTGTTGTTATGTACCACAAATCGGACAAATCAATACAAAAAATTGTTCGAATTCATCAATTATTCATAGTAGACAGGCTGAACACTAATTCGGCTTTCCTTTAACATTTGTATAGAAAAACCTAACATGTTAATATGTCATCAACCCTAGGTTGATGATATCCATAAACGCTATGTGGACCCACTAATAAATTCTGAATGAGAAAGGTAATAAAATAAATATTTTAGTTTATATTTCGGTAAATCTTCTATGCAAAATTTGGAAAAAAAAATGTACTATTCTCTATTTAAAGATATTATGACATTTATTTTTAATAAAATGTATATCACTATTAAAATGAATTTAATGTTTTTAATTAATGTTTTAGTGTTGGACATTCACCAAAGGGTAAAACACTGATACATACCTAATTCCTTTTTCAGATATGGTTGCTTCCCCTTTTATCCACTCCTAGAAAAAAACATGTACAAGGCTAAGATATACATTGATATAGACATATGATGATCAGGGCCGGACTTATGTATAAGGAAGCCGTGAGGCAGAATTTTTGTGGAGGCCTCTACAAAGGGCAGCCGTGAGGGTTGTGGCCGCTTGCGTGCAAAGTTTAAAAATGCCCGTCCCTTTTTTTTATTTAGGAAAACATTTTTATTGTTGAGGCAATGTATTTGGTTTATCCGAAGTATATTACAAGAATACGAGCACACTAAAAGGGAACACTTTTTAACCAAGACAGTGTAGTCAACTGTAAGATTTAAAGTGTGGTAGCGTTGGTAAAAATGCGAAAGTAAAAATGATTCAGACCCGTCGAAATAAAGATTTTTTGTTGTCTTTTGTTCAGCACCCTTTCTTGTGGATGCACCTGGGCTGTAGCCAAACCTCCCCTCCCTTAAATGTGTACATGAGGATGATTAATATATACGCTTTTGTCAGAATATTTTGTTAAAATGTTAAATAGTTAAATTATTAAACATTTGAGATGGTTCTAGAGTGATTTTAAGGTTACCTGAGATGAACTCCAATTGGTGACAAGGCAGGGAGACCTAGGACTCCCGTAGTGCCCTGGTAAGGAACTCTGCTGTTTGGCGTAGTGCCTCATAGCTTCCATACAAACACAATGAACCACTGGATACGTCTTCCCGCAGCTCGCGGAGCTGCGGACACTCTTGCAAGACGTGCGCCACCGTCTCTTCTGATTCCCCGCAGTGTCGGCAGCGGGCATCAAAATTTGGTCGGAACCGGGCGAAGTACGCACCTATTGGGCAGTGTCCCGTGCGCCACTGCGCTATTATTGTTTGTTCCGACCTTTTTAGCCTCCACCACGGGTCCTCTCGATCTGGGCGTCGCATGTGCTGCCAGACTCCCCTGGCAGTGTTGGAGTCATCCCAGGATTTCAACCACTTTTCATGCACCCACTCTCGTATTACTGTGGTAGCCTGTTTAAACGTACTTGGTGATTCGAAAGTGGGTACGGCCAGCGCTCCTTCTCGTGCTAGAGCGTCAGCCACGGCATTGCCCCTCACGCCGCAGTGCGAGGGCACCCACTGCATGAAGATGACAGCTCCAATAAATAGGCGGATGTTATTTGCGGCGCCTAATGCCTCTTCCACCAGTTCGGACTTTCCCCCTAAGCCAGCCATGGCTTGGAGGCAGGATTGGGAATCGGTAACCATTACAACGGTAGTCGCAACGGTTATGTTTTCACGCAATTTTTGGAGCAGATATTTGAGTGTATATGTTATTGCCGAGATTTCAGCATCAAAGCTACATGCAGCGAGGCCGCATGTGCCTGATAGCTTGTCTGGTTCGAGGTCTGGGTAGCAGATATAGGCCCCATACCCAGCTCTTACGGGGTCCTTCATGACCGACCCGTCTGTGTAGCAATAAATGGCGTTGGCCGGGTAGGTCTTTAATGTTTCCATTGCCATTTTCCTTAGTAAGTCCGGGTGTGTGTGTCTTTTTGTGGCCCCCTCCAACCCGTGTATGGTTAAATTGATGGGAGGGATGGGCTGTCTCCTCCAGGGCGGGCACGTGCCTATCCGTCGGATTGGGACCCTGTCAGTGGAGAGACCAGCTTGTGCACTCAAATTTGTAGCGCAGTGCATAAATGAGGTCCGTTTAATCCGGTTTTTAACTCTCCACCGAGTGACTAGAGTATGGGTCGGTAGCCCTGGTTCGCCCCTTTTGTAGCGTTCCAGGGCCGTTAGCACGGCGCGCTCTCTCCTCAGGCTGAGAGGAGCCACGTTGGACATGATTTCTGCAGCGGAAGTTGGGCTCGTTCTATAGGTGCCGCAAATGAATCTAAGAGCCTGGGCCTGTACACGATCGAGTGATTCGAGGGCCGTCTTGCTTGCGTACACCTGCACGGGCAGGCTGTACTCAATTTGGGACCTGACGGCCCCCGTGTACAGAGTGCGTAGCATGTCAGCTCGGGCGCCCCACTTGGTACTGGCTAGCTTTCTGAGTAACCCTAACTTCTCCGAGGCTTTTCTTTCAACGTCCTGGATGTGCAAGTGCATTGAGAGCTTTCTATCTAGTGTGACTCCTAGATATTTTGGCGTGTTTTCACGTTGGAGTCGCAGCCCACCGAGTTGAAGCTCGAATGGGGCTCCAAGAATGTCGATTCCCAGGCTGAACAGGCACCAGGTCGTTTTGGCAACGTTGATTCGTATCTGCCATTTTGAACAATACGAGGAGATGGTATGGAGATCGGCTTGTAATGCTGCCTGGAGTTGGTCAGCTTTCTTCCCGGTTGACCAGAGGACAATATCATCAGCATATAGCAGTTTGCGACATCGGAGTGAGCTGGGCAAATCGTTAAGATAGGCCATGAAAAGGATACATGAGAGGGCGGATCCTTGGGGTAACCCTCTTGTTGGGGTGTTTTCCCCACTTAGAGAGTACTGGAACTGTGTTCTTGTTTTCCTCTCAGTTAGGAACTGTTTTATCCAGTTATAGGTCCGCCCGTGTACGCCCATGGCTCTAAGCTTAAGATAGAGGCCTTGCTTCCACACCCGGTCATAAGCCTGTTTTAGGTCTATAAATACTGCATATGTGCTCTCGGACCTCTGGAACCCATCGGCCACCTCCTGCATGAATACTGTGACCTGGTCGATCGGGCTCAAGCCTGCCCTAAAGCCTGCCTGCTCTGGCGCTAGGATACCGGCACTCTCAAAGCTCCACACGAGCCGCTCGCTGACCATCCGTTCTACTATCTTGCCGATAGTGGAGGTCAGGGATATGGGTCTGTAGGACTCAACGTTAGTCGCGTCTTTGCCCTTTTTTAGTATTGGAACAATGGTAGCACAGCGCCAGGCCCTGGGTAGTCTGGATTCTACCCAGGTCCGATTCGCAAACTCAAGGAGTTTGTCTTTCGCCATACCCCCGAGGTGTTTTACCATCTCAGGAGTAACCTTGTCTGGCCCCGGAGCCTTTCTGTTTTTACACTTAGCTATCGCTCTGTCCAGCTCAGCACGGCAGAAGGGCGCATTGCACGTGTCCAGGTCTTTCGAACCATCCGGCTCCCTCTCGAGCCTTTTACGCTCTTTGTTAAGGGCTATAGACGTGGCTGTCTTCTTTTCGGACTTGCTTATCGAAGCGAAATATTTATTTAGCAAGTCGGCCATTTTTTGATCTTTTGCCACTCGATCCCCACTGGGTGACAATAATGGGGTGGCTGTACGCGCCGAATCTTTGGCCTCAAGATTGCGAAGAAGACGCCAGGCTTTGGAAGTATCCCGAAGATCCAGCCCGGCACAGGCATCCCTCCAGTGGTCCGCCCGTACACGTTGGGCCACCTCGCTGGCCTTCCGGCATAATGCATTGAACTCCCTGCGGCATTCGGGTGTCCCCTTCCTTTGTGCTCTGCGCCTTGCCCGTTTCCTGGCCCTGACTATTCGATCTAATTCTCGGGACCAGGCGGGTCTATGCCGTATGCCGGGATAGGTCCGCGGGATATGCTTCCTAGCCGCACCCAAAATCGCTGCAGTGATTTCGCCGTATTTGGAGTCGACTGTCCCTTCCTCCACCGCGATACTCGACAGGGCGGAGTCGACGGCCGCCCCGTATGCTGGCCAGTCAGCCTTAGTGTAGCTCCATTTTCTTGGCCGTTTAGTGGCTACACCCCTGGCCTCTGAGAGAGCAATAGTGATTTCAATGGGCCTATGATCACTTCCGACATCCTCAAGCACTTTGATTGTGGTTTTCCCCTCTAGATCTGCAGAGATTAGAGTTAAATCAGGTCTCGACAGAGACCCGTTGCCTGTATGTAGGAGGGTTGGCGGACTATGTTTATTTTGCAAGCAAAATAGGTTCGTAGTGTTAAGAATTTCTTGGACTTTTTGGCCCGAGGTGTCGGTTGTGTCATAGCCCCATGCAGGAGATTTGGCATTTAGGTCCCCAGCTAATAGAGTTTTGTTTAGAATATTTTTATTGCCGAGGTTAATGGCAAGTTCATGTTTTGGCGGGTTATAACAGTTTATTACCGTGAGTTTTCTGCCAGCTTTGAAAATGTCCAGCGAGATGGCGTCGGTACGCCCGCTTTGAGGGCCAGGATTTTGAGAAACTGTCATGCCGTTTCTAACATACGTGATGAGTCCACGGCACTCATTGCATTTACATGTATAAGCCGTGTAGCCACTGATGTGGTTACTTCGTTTCTTGCCTACCAAAGTCTCCTGCAATAGCGCGATGTCTATTGCCCTCTCGTGGAGGAGTTTTGTGAGCTCTAATACCTTGGGTATCAATCCACAGATATTGAGCTGAAGTATCTTTATCTGGCTAAGTTTATCGCTCCCTAAGGGTTTAGGACCGGAAGCGACAAACCGTTGTAATGGTTGGTGTTTTGGAGGACCGATGGTCCTCGCTTCGTTGGTCGTAGTCGGTTGGGCCTTTTGGTTGGTAATGGTAAGTTTGACCTGGTGCGGGACATGATCACCAGGTTGGTGTGGTTGGCTAGCCACACCTTGGCTACCGTTCTTCCGAGGGAAGAACGAATGCAGTGTAGCCTGGGAAGAGGTCTTTTTCCTGAGAGGGGGAACCTTCGCTAATTTATCGTGGTTCGACAGGTTCCGCCGGATCGGAACCACGGGGCGAGTAGTAGAGGATTTTTCGTTGTCGGGCCTGCCGCCCACTACCCGCGCGACGGAGCCTGTTTGGGTCTGCTCGTACCCGGGTTTTCTGGTTTGTTGTGTAATATTCATGTTTGCATAGAAGTCGAAGACCGTTGGCGGCCTTAGTTATTGCCGATTAGAAAGTAGTGTACAAAGGGCCTGCAAGAGGGTCCGGAATCTTTGGGTGCGGGAAGTCCGCTCCACTGGTCACCACCTCCGTATGGCAAGAGCTCACCTACGAGAGGAGTGGTTGTGTGAGGATTGTTCGATATCCCCAGTATCAAAACTGCTTATTGGGAAGCGCGTTCCTCTACTACCTCACAGGGGACGGGCTAGTTAGAGCCTAGCTCGTGGGCGCCAACCAGTCCGCCCGACGCAGCCCGCTAAGGCCGCGCCAGTCAGTCCAGTCTTTGCCCAATGAGAGACCCGCGAATCAGCCGAGTTCCAGGAGAACCCGACCAACCCTCGAGTTGGTGTCCAGCGCTATCCGCTTTTCGGAGAACCCGTTAGGTCTCTTACTCACCGTTGCCCCGGGGCCCCACAGGGGGGGGCTGGACATAACCCCTTAGTTTTCCTTTTACACTTGCCGGCTGCTCTTGCATCAGCGGCAAGCAACCAATACTCTTAGCCACTCCTTATAATGGAGTGTTCACCCGACAACCACGATGAGGTGGTACTGGAATTGCCGAGATTTTAAGGTTACAGATCCATCTATCTATCTAATCTATCTATCTATTCCATCTATCTATCCAATCTATCTATCTATCTATCTATCTATCTGATATATATATATATATATATATATATATATATATATATATATATATATATATATATATATATATATATATATATATATACTATATATATACAAGACATATGTTATCCGCGACCCGCGGGTCTTTATTTGCGCATTACTGTCGATATAGTCACTGAGAGTGTTTTGTAAACGAAATAAAAATGTAATAAGTAAAGCGAATGTGTCAATGTAGAAATAGTGTGAATGAAGCTATCAAATTTTTGTAAAATGTTTTACATGTTTCGGATGTTCCTTCAGAGTTGAAGATAGTTTACTTCCTAGTCCAAACCTCCCGCAGGACGACGGGGGATGGGAGCGGGCAGGGTTTGAACCCTCGACCTTCAATAAATCCGAACGACAGTCCAGCGCCCAAACCGCACGAGCAGGCAGCCATCAAAATAGCTAATAGGTTTAAATAGGTTTTTCAAATTAAAACATTTGCTTGTAGGCCTACATATATTTGATTAAAATTTGAAATGAATAGACTTAATTTTGTATGTTCATGTGTTAAAGTATAAAGTAGATCTTGAGGTAGACATAGATCTAAGTCTACACTAATCTAGAGTTAAAAATTTGCTTTTATAGAGTTCCTATCTTATCTTATCTTATATAATACAGACGTTACTTCAAAAAAGAAGATGATTACGTCCTACGAGTCATGCATTTAGTCATGCATATTAACCAATGACTTAAATTTTGCCAAGTCACTGGTTTTCCTGGCTGACTCAGGCATCCCATTCCATACTCTAATAGCACTAGGGAAGAAGGAGTATTTGTACAAATTTGTTCATTCTGTGTTCTGTGTTGCGTGACCTTGTCATGATTGAATATAGGCCTATCTCAACACGGCTACTCAGCTTTAGCGAACAGCGAACAAATGTATTAAACATGCTTTAGACAAACAAATTTGAATGTTAATTTAATTAAAATATGAAATGAATGGACAATAATTAGTATGTTTATGTGTTAAAGCATAAAACTATCTTTGCGAAAAGAAGTTTTATCATCTTAGAGTTTAATAAGAGTTTTAGACCTAGGCGTAGACTCAGTAGAGAAATGTGTTAATCTGTTAATGTGTAACCATTTGGTAATGTCTAATGAAAGAATGTTCGCCAAGAAATCTGTAGTCACAGATATCAGAAACTAATTTATGTAAAAAATGCTTTTGAAACACAAAATTGAAGGTTAATTTTATTATATAATGAAATGAATGGATCTTTTTGTGTATTTTCATGTGTCAAAGTAAAAAACTATCTGCGCAAATTTTCTTAAAATTAGATCTAGGTCTAAATCCTTTCTATCTTTTCTCATGTCAACATTGTTAACCATGGCCTATATCCATAAATAATATTGCTTTAAAAGAGTCGGACAACTTTATTTTTTTTTAGGGCCACAATACATACACTACGGTCTAAGTTGGTAACCAAGGAACATTCCTGCCTAGTTTTATCAAGATTGGTCAAGCGGTTTTGATATCTATTAGTCACAGACATACATACATATACATACATATATATATATATATATATATATATATATATATATATATATATATATATATATATATATATATATATATATATATATATATATATACCTATACGTACGTGTGTGTGTGTGTGTGTTTTGTTATTAAAACAGGCTTGCTCTCCCTACAAACCTTTCTCTGCCCACTCCTGCCTAGTTGCAGTTCTTCCTTAGTTCACGTGTGTCAGCTGAACCAACAGTTAACCCTTTCGTGTCGCCTATAGGGTTATAACAATATATTTGTCACAAATTAGTTTCATATGTTTTAAGAATATCAAGTGTTGTTTAAGTTCTATTTAAAATAAATAAATTAAAAGCCTACAACGTTTTAGTTCAACTGTCTGGAGCTACAAGCCAAAATGACCGTCCCTCTCTGTTTACCTACATTTTTTTTCCTCTCATTCTTTCTCTTATTTTATCTTATCTAATATAATACAGACGTTACTTCAAAAAAGAAGATGATTACGTCCTACGCGTCATGCAATAAGTCGCGTATATTAACCAATGACCTAAATTCTGCCAAGTCACTGGTTTTCCTGGCTAGCTCAGGCAACCCATTCCATGCTCTAATAGCACTAGGGAAGAAGGAGTATTTGTACAAATTTGTCCTAGCATATGGGACGAGGAATGTACCTTTATCTTTGTGTCTTTCAGAGTGTTTTATTAAATTTTGTTTTTGTATTTGAAGATTATGGTTCAGTGTTTTATGTATAATTGCTACTTTACTTTTGAGTCTTCTGTCCTGAAGGCTTTCTAAATTTAGTGATTTTACTAAAGGTGTTAGTCTAGTCAAATGTGAAAATTCGTTTGTTATGAATCTCACTGCTCTCTGTAATAGAAAAGGAGGGGGAGGGAGTGTAAAGAAAGATTTCATTAGGGGGAGTGTAAAGAAAGATTTCATTAGGGGGAGTGTAAAGAAAGATTTTAGTTTAACAAACTTTATTTCGTAGTCATTGTGACTATACTATGCGCATGAACGCTCTACACTCCGGCCGTCAACTGACTTCTACGCAGTCATCCATAAACATTCATGATCAGTTCGTTCAATCAATATTTCAAACTGTCAGGCAGAGTTGAGCTTAAGTCTCTTCAACTCTAGACCAGCAAAGTAAGAGCATATTAGATACAATTACAAGATCCAAAATAGTGTCAATGTTTTTACACCACTATTTCCGGTGATTTATACTTTCCTGACTCACGGAATTGAAAGGTAGCTGAAGGCCGAGCACACCGGGGGCACACCACCGTTTTCATACTTTTTACAACAGTGACCGTGTGGGACAAGCCTTGCACCCGCGTCCAGTGCTATCAGAATATTCAAGCACCCTTTAGGCACTCCTATGGGAGTCTTGTTATCCACTTGGCTTAATCGTTTCCTCTTACGACCCCCGGCGCCGGTATGAGGCAGGGTTGCTTGCCATGGATTTAACTTGATAACAACAAAAGGTTAATCAGTTAACACGAACACACAAACACACTTTCCTTTTTATTTTTACTAATTCTATAGTTACGTCCATATTTCTATTTTACTCCTGCCCACACCTTTTTAAAGCCCTGCGACTCGTTTTTACCTCAAGTTTCGGTTTACGGGCTTTTGCAGTGCATGGACCATCTAGCTTGGACATACTACATCGAGTATGTTGTCTACTGTAGTTATAAGACCAATCTCTTAAACCTTTTCAGGAAAGACGCCTTTGCAAAACACACACGAATCACAAAGACAACCTGCACTCAGTAAACCACTGTAACATAGGATCTGAACGAAGTGGTCGTCTCCTTTCTATCAGGACTAAAACAGAAAGATTTAAAAACTCCTTTACCCCACTGTCGGTTTGAGTGTTACAAGATCATCTGTCGTCATCGAGAAATGCATAGAAGTCTAATTCATAAAGCGCTGGTTGTGGGTGTGTATGTGTTTAGCATGCGAATGTTGCTCGTATTTGCATCTTAATTGTTATTGTTTCAATAGTTACGCTGAGGTGGGCAATGGACTTCATTCACCAATCGTAAACAAACAACATTTATCCACGTGATTCTCTATCCCTTCTATACACATTACAATCTAATTTTAATACGCAGTGGCTTTCACGTGACAGTTTTGTTTTCGTTGTATTAACAATATTATCACGTGACTAAATGTTGTTTGTTTACGATTGGTGAATGAGGTCCATTGTAGTCCAACTGTACATAATTGCAGTACTATTGTGAGGTGCGAGATTGTTCTGCTTCCTATTTCGAGCTAGACTACCTGTTTTTGGACCACAAGATACATCAAATGGCTTTTATCTCTTTCAATACGTGTTTATTATATCGACGTATTTTCTTTCTGGCCAATGAAAGATTTTTATCCTATACAGACATATGGCTTGACATGAATTCCTTGACGTGAGTTCATTGATGAATGCTGACAGCGTGTGGCATTGCTGGTGTCAAGATGGCAGTTGGTATTAGAGAACATTATCAGAGCTTTTTTTTGGCAAGTCTGCAAATGTTTTCGACAGAGCAGCAGCATTGGTCCTGATCAGAAAGTGTCAAATTAAAGCCTTGAGGTAATGTTTTTATTGAAGCTCTGATAAGCTATATATATATTTATATATTTAAATATAGTAATAGTACTGTCATTTCAATATAACATTATTTTTGTTATGCTTATTATTTATATGTGGTAGCAATTTTACTCTCTTATATGAATATAATTCTAGATATGGTGATCATTCTTAAAAGCCTGCAAAAATTTTTTGTTCGTTCAATTACAAGGGGTATATATCTTTGCATTGATACAGAGACGTCTATGTTAGATTGTATTAGTTATATGGAGCTATGTCACAACCTTGCTGTACATTGTACTATCAGATCATTTCTTGCGAAGCAGGACGTTTTGGCGCCGTCGTTTTGGCCCCGCCGTTTAGGCGCGAAGGTCGTTTTAACGCGAGCCGTTTTGGCGACGGGACGTTTTGGCGCGAAATACATTATGTACGTTTATTGTATTATTTCTTTTAAAAGAATTATTCATATCTATGTTTTGCATGAGTGTTTGTGTTAAGACATATTTCTCACGTACTAAATGTAAATGTGTGTTTGTTTTTCACATCATTTTCTTTAATAAGCATTTTGGCTTGTGTATGTGTGTTTTTTGTTAAGAGGCACACTTTTATTTTCAAAAAAGTTTTTTTAAGATATTACTTTAAAATTAAAAACAAAAATCACGTGAGAGAGGGAAGGGGGGGGGGAGGAACGAGTATAGACAAGGAGTGAAATGTGAGCAGAAGAGAGGGGGCGGGATAGGTGTCACATGTTATGACCATTCCCAAGGAGATAATCGCCAGACACATGACGCCAACGACCAGTGCTCGGTGCTGGTCTTGTCTTCATTTGTTTGACTCTACCTGCGTCAATGTGAGATGTGTCACCCAAATAAGCCCTACCCAATTTCTCAACATATATCTTTTCACGTTAGAGTTTGTACTGACCAAATTCCGTGGCTAGATCTTTACTATGTGTGGAGTTATTGTCGTCATTCAGCGTAATAGAGCTTTAGATGTTAACATGGTTTTTGTTATATTCAAGTGTGACACTTAGCTAGTTCGTATATTACACTAATGTCAAAAATCGTTTGGAAAGAAATCAAAAAATGTCATCCAGTGCGATTAGCAGAACTCACATAATGCATGTCATTACCATTCAGGAATCTGACTTATTATAGGCCTATATTCATGAAATAAGCAAAACCTTTATATTTAAAAAAAAAACAATTCACTGAACGGTGTTAGAATTCCTACTATACATACAATATTAGGGTAGAGTGAAATAAACATTGTTATAAAATCTACGTGCTTATTAAATTATCGTCAAATGATATCTCGCGCCAAAACGTCCCGTCGCCAAAACGGCTCGCGCCAAAACGACCCGTCGCCAAAACGACGGGACCAAAACGGCGGCGCCAAAACGTCACGTACCGATTTCTTGTTATCTACGAAAACATAAAATAAGAGATAGATATAACAAATTGTCTTGTCATTTAGATTCTAACTATTTGGCGTGTAACTTGTCATTGAAAGAATTTAGAGCGAACATACGTTCGAATATAATTATATAATTTCCCACTTTATCTGACAAATTTTAAATTTCGAATGTAGCGGTGACGACGCTAGAGGTACGCTACCTGGAAGTCAGGATACCTTAGAGCAGTGGTTCCCAAACTTTTTTTGTCTCGTAGACCCCTTGCCATGTTTTCTGGTTTTCGGTAGACCCCCTACTCAACTTGCAAATTTTTGCAAAGTCATCAACATTATTTTTAAACAAATTTCTAACTGTAATGAGTTGAAAAGTGAAATAGTAATTTAAAACTACACAACCACGGATATTAATTATGTTTCATTTACGAATATGATTTTATATGAATTAGTCTTTCTAACATTAAATATTAATCAATTAATGAATAAATATGCCTCAAGTATCATTGTAAAAGGTTTCGCAAAGAGCCGTTGCTCGTGTATTTCTTGATCCTTCACGTGTGGCTCAAATATTAAATCTGCGGAACTGTTTTCATTAACAGGAGAATGGGGCAAAGGCGAGTAACTGGAGACTAAACCAGGTCTCGTGGGTCAACCTTAAGGAAATATAAGGAGACGGTGACCATTAGCGCCATGTATCCCTGGGCCGTTCCCTCGTCTTCTTTCCTTGTGGGTTCCAGGCTAGGGATTGCCTTGTTATGCTGGATGCAGGCTTGCAAAGGGTGTGACCCATCCATCTCCAGCGTCTCTAAAGCTAAAGGATATCTACTTCAATGAGCTGCTGCTTTGTTCTTTGTCACAGTTCCTCATTCGAGATATTGTCTGGCCAGCGGATTATAAGAATCTTCCTCAGGCATCTATTGATGAATACCTGGATTGTTTCATGGTGGTGATGGTGGTTCTCCAGGTCTCTGCTCCATAAAGTAGTATCGGCTTAACAATGGTGTTACCTAGATCCCCAGGTGTTCTTTAGCTAATGGAAGGCTGCTCGAGCTTGACCATGGCACCGCGATTTGGAAGCAGATGCCAAGCAGATGGGCAAGATGTGGGGACAGTTGGAGAGTCTCGCCCATATCAGAGATGCCTGGAGAAAGCTGGTTGGTGGCTTATGCCCAGAAAGGACTACAGGCATAGATGAGATGAGATAAGATGGTGACAATTAGACAGTTTTTAGCACACAGCGCTACACCTTGTCAGACCAAACTGTATTTCTATCTTTTGCAAAGATTTACATAAGAAGCTTTTAATTGTATAACTTATGCCATCGAAGCGACCTTAAACTGTATTGTCGCTTAAAGAAATTATTTTAATAGTAACAGATGTATGTTTTTGTAAATCAATGTTTGACCTTTGCTGTTTTCCGTATTTTGCTATAAGTAAAGAAATCTTGTAAGATGCTCACAAACCAAAATCTTCTCTATATGATGTCGAACAGAGATTTTGTGGGTCTATTCTGAACTTTGAGCGTTCGTAAGTTGTTCAAATCTTAATTTTTGTCAGGGTGGCATTGTCTCAGATGATCCTCCAGCGTAACTGGTCTCATATCGTCATAAAAGAGTCACTTAGGCAACTGTTTGTTTGACAAGGAAGGAAGGAATCCCAATTTTTAATGCTGTACTGTCTACAGTTCTTTCTTTTTTCTAAATATTAGTTACATGTAGACAAAATTAAGCTATTTAAATAAGTATTAAAATTGATTACAACAATGTTTAGTTTAAATAGCAGGATAAAAATTGAAAGGATAAACTCGGGTACAAATCATTTATTAGTGTATGAAATAAAATCATTTATTAGTGTATGAAATAAAATCATTTATTAGTGTATGAAATAAAATCATAGATTAGTGTATGAAATAAAATCATATATTAGTGTATGAAATAAAATCATATATCAGTGTATGAACTAAAATCATATATTAGTGTATGAAATAAAATCATATATTAGTGTATGAAATAAAATCATATATTAGTGTATGAAATAAAATCATATATTAGTGTATGAAATAAAATCATATATTAGTGTATGAAATAAAATCATATATTAGTGTATGAAATAATTACATTAATGAAATGTGAAAACTAAGTAACGACCTGCTTAAATGAAATCTATTATCGTAGACCCCTGTGGACATCTCATAGACCCCCAATTTATTTTTTACTTTCGTAGACCCCTTGGAGGTCTTCGTAGACCCCTGGGGGTCTATATAGACCACATTGGGAATCACTGCCTTGGAGGAAGGCTACCTTGGAGGGAGACTACCTAGGGGAGTGTCAGGCACATACAAACAGACTGATACACCGAGGGAGTGTTTTTGATGCACATAATAGCATTAAAATAAAGCATCCTATAGGAGAGTAATAATAACTTATAATGATTACAAAGTATACTTCAACTGCGACGCTGTGTACTAGAATAAGCCAAGAGGACCGGGAAGAGCTGGGAAACCTTAAAAAAAAAACTAGCAAGAGGACGTGGAGGCGTGTTTTTGTCGAGGCCCTATGTTCCATGAGGAACTCAAAGGAGTGATGATAATGATGATGATGATAATGATGATGATACTTCAACCTCATAGCTTCACGTTGATATCCTTCAAGACTTCTTATTTGATGTACAGAATCAATGAGTCTGTTATGTCTGTAGATAATAAGGTACCACAACATCAACAGTTCTCGTTCTTGACTAGGAACTAGATCTAGATGATGTCCCCTTTTAGTCACACACTTCATGCATCGCTTTCCATCGGTACAGATACAGTCGTTCTTGAGTTACATAAAGGCCATAGAGACAATAAATAGTACACTAACTATACAGCCTAATTCTACTTAACCAGCTATAGCATCGGTTCTCAAACTTTTTTTTTTTGTTCCGCGACCCCTAATACAATTTCCTACTAGGCAGCGACCCCCAACCGTATTTTTTTTTAATTTTTCGTCCATAGGCCTAGATAAATGTAAATTTGCTAATGTTATAAAATCGTTATAGTAATGTCTATATCTGACATATGACGTATGTATTTTGATCGAGATATAATCCCTTTGATCCTTGCATTAAAAAATTTAATTATTCCAGGTGACAAAGATGCCTACCAGGTCGGCTATTTTATGATTAAAATACAATAACAACAAACTTCTATAAAAACTTTTTAGAGCTTTCCCTCTCGACAACCTTGTCGAATTGTGAAATAGAAGAACACGCTAGACGCAACAAACTCATTACAGGGAAGTAACTATCAATGAAAAACAAAGGCATGTCTACCTTCCTACAATGTTACACTTATTCACTCAAAATGCCATCTGTGGTGTATAATATATGAATCCGTCTTCGTTAATTTCTATTTGACGGTCGTTTCCTTGATTATAAATAGGTGTTGAATCTCAGTAATGTCCCTTTGTTTTGTGTATCAGCAATGACAATGTATACCGACGATGGTACAATTATGCTTGTTAATAACGGACACAAAAAAAAAATTTCCGATGATAAACAGACCAAAAATCTAAATTTTTGATGGTCTTAGGCGACCCCTGAAAAATTATCATTCGAACCCTAGAGGGGTCGCGACCCACAGGTTGAGAACACCATGAGCTGTAGCTTCTAAAGTAACATGGACAGGACCCTTCAACAAGAAAAACATTGAATGTGTATTTAAGACAATTCCTCCGTTATTAAACTCATAGAGAGACTGTTATTCTCCTCGTAACTCATGAATGTTTGATTGAAAAACTGCAACATTTTTTAACCCCCGCAACCCCCCCCCCCCGAGAAAGAATCCTGGCATATATCTACTGCACTTTATAAAATTCCAATAAGCCTTTAGATCATCGGTTCTCAACCTTTTAAGCTCGGCGACCCCTTTTTACAAACCCACACTCTGCCGCGACCCTCTCGCCACACACACGCATACAGCAATAGAAGAGTAGACAATAACAATCCACATTTTCGATGGTCTTAGACGACCCCTGGCAAATCGTCAATCGACCCGCAAGGGGGTCGCGACCCACATGTTGAGAACCCCTGCTTTAGATGTAGACTTAGAAGACGAAGCGCCAATTTTTACTGAGCACTCATTTAGTAATCTCTTGAATCAATTAAGTCTTCTATTCGAAAATTCCCGAACGCGATTGTCCATTTAAAAAAAAAAAAAAAAGATGTTGGATCAAGACTTAGGTCTAGTTCTCTAGCCAAATGTATATTTATTTAATTTTTTTACTTGACAAATTATAAGGTCAAACCAGAGTTTTCCCCATGTATCCCATTTGTGTATAAATGCATCATTCGAAGCAATTTAAGTCATTGGTTAATATGCATGACTGAATGCATGACGCGTAGGACGTAATCATCTTATTTTTTGAAGTAACGTCTGTATTATATAAGATAAGTTTGTAAAATGTTTGTTTTACATGTTTCGGATGTTCCTTCAGAGTTGAAGATAGTTAACTTCATAAATCAAATAAGATGATAAAACTAAAATGTTATTTAACCTTGGTTAGGCCAATAATAGAATATGCATCCTCTGTTTGGGACCCCTCAACTCAAGAAAACATTAAGAAACTTGAACAGACACAAATTAGAGCAGTGAGATTCATAACAAACGAATTTTCACATTTGACTAGACTAACACCTTTAGTAAAATCACTAAATTTAGAAAGCCTTCAGGACAGAAGACTCAAAAGTAAAGTAGCAATTATACATAAAACACTGAACCATAATCTTCAAATACAAAAACAAAATTTAATAAAATACTCTGAAAGACACAAAGATAAAGGCACATTCCTCGTCCCCTATGCTAGGACAAATTTGTACAAATACTCCTTCTTCCCTAGTGCTATTAGAGCATGGAATGGGTTGCCTGAGCTACCAGGAAAACCAGTGACTTGGCAGAATTTAAGTCATTGGTTAATATGCATGTCTAAATGCATGACGCGTAAGACGTAACCATCTTCTTTTTTGAAGTAACGTCTGTATTATAGAAGATAAGATAAGATAAGATAATAGAAAAATCCGTTGTAGCATTACAAGAAGAGCTGATCGGAATAAAAAAGAAGAGCTTAAAGTACCATTTTAAAAAGATATTAGCTCTTCTGGGTTCAAAAATGATTATATCTTATATTATAGAATAAATATAAAGTTAGTAGTTGCTTTTTTATATTCATATATAGTGGACATAGGTGTCAGTACGATTGCCAATCTTCTAAAAAAAAAAAGAAAAAAGAAAACTGGACATAGCAAAATGATGTTTGCGAAATTTTAGATCGATTTGGACATTGTATTATGAAAGCATCAGGCACATCCCTCTCTATGGTACTAATTATCGGAGTGTCTGAGTCATTTATTCTTCTTCGCTTTAACTTTGAATTTGTTTGATAAATAAATGGTCAAGAACTTAACGTTTAAAAAAAAATATTAACTATTTCAATCTTCACCTAACTTCAGTTGGAAATCATTGGGAAACGCCAACATGTTTGTAGTTGATGAATTAGCTAGAATGAAATATTAGCTAGATAGGTAGTCTGCTAGAAAACCGGAAAACATTGCAAGGGGTCTACGACACAAAAACGTTTGAGAACTACTGGGGGTTAGACGAATCTACATCATGACTATTGAATAGTGACTATTGAATTAGTCAACACTATGGCCACCCGTTACAGTACAGTGCTGCATGACCTACATATTCATCTACACATTGGATCAGTTTGGCTATTGAGGACATTGAGTGGCCATCCATAACAACGGTCAAACGGAGTCATACTGACAATAAGTCACATTTTATTATAAGACAATATTGGTGTATGAATCTACTGCCATTTTAATCCTATCATATAATCTCTCTTTATCTTTCTATGTTTCAATGTAGCAGTGGCGATACTGGAGGCATGCTACCTGGGAGTCAGGCTACCTAAGAGGGAGGCTACCTTGGACAGTATAATGTCCAATACTTTTTTAATCACCTATGTTGTGTACAAAGACTTGTTTGTACAAGTTTAGACCCAAGCTGTACACGGCGCACCCTGTGACGACATCAAGGGATTTACAGCAATTTACACGAAGTCCACGATTTACAGCCTCGTGATTCATATTTAATGAAGGTTAAGCTTGGCTTGTCTCCCTTCGTCATGGAATAATTGGAGAAGTTGTTTTCTATTTAATTTAATTTAATTTAACGCTCACTGACCGTTTGAAGGCTGTTTGTAGTTTACGTTGGTATCTCTTCGTTTGTAGTTTAATTTGTATCACACGATTGTAGATTTTATTTTGTATCACACGATTGTTTTGTAATAATGTTTTGTAAAATGTTTTACATAATTCGGATGCTCCTTCAGAGTTGAAGACAGTTTACTTCCTAATCCGAACCTCCCGCAGGACGACAGGGGATGGGAGCGGGCAGGGTTTGAACCCTCGACCGTCGATAAATACGAACGACAGTCCAGCGCGCAAACCGCACGACCAGGCAGCCATACTTTTTTTTATTTTCTAAGCAGTAGTATTATTGAGTCGTCATGTGAAACACTGCCCTCCCCTTGATCTTCGACATTGAATATATGGTTTTGGATTAATGAATAAAAATCAAACTTTACACGTAATGGCTAAAAGACACGGTGATATGGACGCACATTTGGTGTGATATAGTATAATTCTTTTGAATTGTTATTTGTAATGCGCCAAAAGCCAGATACATTTCCTCAAGCTAATAAACATGTTTATTGCTATTAGAAATGAACAACAAATGGTCCTTCCAATTAGATTCTACACTGCTAGGCTTTGCCGGACTTAGGCCACTGCAACCTATACGGTCGCAGTGGGCCCCGCACTTTTATAGGCCCCGCGCTAATTCTAGGTGTATATTATTACATTTAAAACATTATAACTTATACATAATAACAGGTTTTCCTGATTTTCCAGAGGCTAGTGGAAATTTCTTGTAATTGCAAAATAGACCAAAAAGTTTTGGAAATCTCTTGAAACTAAAAATCCCTTGAAAAATAGACAAAATTGTCATTTTGGGGTAACAATCCTACGAGCGATTTAAAAAAAACGGCATTGTCAGCTTTCATTTAATAATTTAAAGACAAATGTATTTTATATTACAAAATCTTAATGTTGACATTATGCTTATCCCTACCCTGACTAGGCCCCGCGCAATCCGTTTCGCATAGGGCCCCCCAATAGCTAGGACCGGCCCTGCTGCTAGGGTCGAGCATCGTTGTACGGAAACAAAATTCCTTGTAGTCATCTTAACAGTGTACACTGAGGAATTTTCTGGTAATGTGGTAGGTCAGTAACAGTACTGCCCTCTGACAGGTAACCAACATCTTCTTAGGCATGCTTAGGCTCTCGAGTGTGTTTGCAAGAACAGTTGTCATTATCCCCTCGCTTAATATAACAACAGGGTATATTGTTAATTGTTATCTTTCTTAGTCACTTAATCTTTAGGCTTAGGTCTTCAAGTTTTGTTACTTTTATTAATATTATTATTATTATCTTATATTTAAATCATATGAAGTTGCATTGTATGGATGGAAATATTATTGTATTGTACTAAGTTTCTAAAAAAAATATTTACTTTTTTTGTTTGCAAAAGTGTTTGTAGGCTAAAAAGTATGACACGTTTGTAGTTGCTACTTGTAGTTAATATTTGTAATAAATGCTTGTATTAAATGAAGGTTATTCTAGTATGTTTATGTTTGCAGTTTATGTATAAGTTATGAATAAAACGCCAACACTACACTTTGCTGATGTCCGAGGAGAGGGGGGGGGACTGTGGAGGGCTACATCGTTACGACCGCAATGCCTGGGCTTTCACTTGTTTATCCCAAGCCCGAACCCTTCATGAAGAGAAAAAGAGGAGCCCCACTCTTAAACTGGGCACTTGAATTGTACGGTCCTTACAAACCGGTCTTCATGATAACTTACTGGACCTAGGAACGCCAAAGCGAATGCCACCTGAACCTGAGTTATATTCAGGAGGGTCTCTGGAGAAAAGGTCTCCACAGTCTCATGAAGATGTGTTGTACGAGATGAATACAGTCATTCTACGACTGAAGGAAGGAGTCCAACATACTACACTTAATAAGGTGCCGCGATGTCATGTCAAATACTACGAAACCTATATTATTGAGTCCCAGAACCGTCCTCGGAGAAGCAGATGCCGCACCATAAAACCCCGACTCCAACGAAACTGTGTAAAGCCACAAGTAGTGAAGCACTTTGTGACTCGATAGAAAATTTAGGTCATAAAATATAAATTTAGGTCATAAAATATAAAAATAACGAATCAAGAAGAAACAATAAGAGAACAATGTGCTATTAAGTAAATAGGTATAAAACTAAAAAGTTTAAAGTGTGAATACTAATACAGAAAACCAAATTAGAAATGAAATACATTTCATGAATCACATTTTGAAAAAATTAGGTATATTTTCAAACATAATTCTGCATACAGACTTTTAGTAATGCGGTTTGTCTTTATACGAGATGCTATTTATTTGTAATGTAAACATAGAGTTGAAGCTAGGTGCTGAAACAAATGTGATACATACATATATTAAACATAAATGAATAACAGCACCAGGGACCAAGTTTTTAAGAGAGGAAGTAGTGAACTTAAATGCTACGAAAAGAAGGGCATGCGCCGACCGAGGCTCGAACCTGTGACTCCGGATTCGACACCACCGCCTAGCGATAACGCACCAAGCAAAACTAACCTCTAGTGATGGTCTTATTTTCGTAGCATTTTAGTTCACTACTTTCTCTCTTAAAAACTTGCTCCCTGGTGCTGTTATTCATTTATGTTTATTATTTGTAATGTATTGCTGTATTTTTTTTTAAGTGCACTTGTTTCTGCCCGTGTGTAGACCTTGAGTGTAAAGCTGTGTCTTCGACTCTTGTGTCTACGGGTGTCTGTCTTCGACTCTGTGTCAATATTTGATTTATTTTAGTGTGTCTGGCTCCTTGTGTAGTTTCTGTGTATCTGTTTGCCAGTATAGGTCTGTGTCAGAGTGTCGCTCAGTATCTCAGTGTGTCCATGTGTGTTTGTGTGTCGGCTTATTATCTCTCTCTGTCGGTGGTGTGCCTATAAGTATACTTGGGTTGTCATTCTGAAAAGTTTCAAAGCAAATAAGAAATACCTACAAGTACGCATCTTGTGTATTTGTGTACGATTTATGATTTTAAAATGCTCATTTCCCACGGGGGGAAAATGCCTTAAGCTGGAACCCCCAAGGATAAAGGAAGATGGGACGGCCCAGGAATACATGGCGATTTGGAATCAGATGGGCAATTTGGGGACAGTTGGAGCGTGACCTCCGTGACCCCATGTCGAAGGTGCCGGTTGGAGAGACTCGCCCAGAACCAAGACGCCTGGAGAAAGCTGGTTGGTGGCCTATGCCCCAGAAGGGACCACAGGCAGAAATGAGCTTGAGAATCCATATGTATGAAAAAACACATTTCCAGGTCTGGGGATGCACATTTCCAGGTCTGGGAATACACATTTCCAGGTCTGGGAATGCACATTTCCAGGTCTGGGGATGCACATTTCCAGGTCTGGGAATGCACATTTCCAGGTCTGGGGATGCACATTTCCAGATCTGGGGATGCACATTTCCAGGTCTAGGAATGCACATTTCCAGGTCTGGGGATACACATTTCCAGGTCTGGGAATACACATTTCCAGGTCTGGGAATACACATTTCCATTTGTAGGCAGCTCTGAACGCAATATATCCCTTTGTAGTGATGTTAGTTAATCATTGAAGTGTTAAAAAGTTAGTTCTTAAAACGAAAGAAAAGTCCTAGTGTTGAGCACTTGTCTCTCCTCAGTCTTTATTGCCCCCAATATTTTTTTTTCTTCTCTATGAACGTTTGCTCTGTAATAAAGTTTTATCCACTGCTCCATGTCTTCTAACTTATGAAATTGATTTATCCTAACCTGTTCAGGGGATGTAACTAAATGTGACAAATCTCTCACTGAGTTATTTTCTCTTTTTTTTTTAGATGTACTTACATCAAAGCAACAGTAGCTACCCCCCCTCTCCTTTTCCTTAACTATTGCTTTCCATGTTACCTTACCTCCCCCCCCCCCTTAACTATTGCTTTCCTTGTTACCTTACTTCCACCCCCCCTTAACTATTGCTTTCCATGTTACCTTACCTCCCACCCCCTCCCCCTTAACTATTGCTTTCCATGTTACCTTACTTCCCCCCCCTTAACTATTGCTTTCCATGTTACCTTACTTCCCCCCCCCCTTAACTATTGCTTTCCATGTTACCTTACTACCCCCCCCTTAACTATTGCTTTCCATGTACCTTACCTCCCCCCCTTAACTAATGCTTATCATGTTACCTTACTTCCCACCCCCCCATAACTATTGCTTTCCATGTTACCTTACTTCCCCCCCCTTAACTATTGCTTTCCATGTTACCCTACTCCCCCCCCTTAACTATTGCTTTCCATGTTACCTTACTTCCTCCCCCCCTTAACTATTGCTTTCCATGTTACCTTACTTCCCCCCCCTTAACTATTGCTTTCCATGTTACCTTACTCCCCCCTCCTTAACTATTGCTTTCCATGTTACCTTACTTCCCCCCCCTTATCTATTGCTTTCCATGTTACCTTACTTCCTCCCCCCTTAACTATTGCTTTCCATGTTACCTTACTTCCCCCACAATCAACTATTGCTTTCCATGTTACCTTACTTCCCCCCCCTTAACTATTGCTTTCCATGTTACCTTACTTCCCCTCCCTTAACTATTGCTTTCCATGTTACCTTACTTCCCCTCCCCCCTTAACTATTGCTTTCCATGTTACCTTACTTCCCCCCCTTAACTATTGCTTTCCATGTTACCTTACTTCCCCCCCCCCTTAACTATTGCTTTCCATGTTACCTTACTTCCCCCCCCTTTAACTATTGCTTTCCATGTTACCTTACTTCCCCCCCCCTTAACTATTGCTTTCCATGTTACCTTACTTCCCCTCCCTTAACTATTGCTTTCCATGTTACCTTACTTCCCCTCTCCCCTTAACTATTGCTTTCCATGTTACCTTACTTCCCCCCCTTAACTATTGCTTTCCATGTTACCTTACTTCCCCCCCCCTTAACTATTGCTTTCCATGTTACCTTACTTCCCCCCTTTAACTATTGCTTTCCATGTTACCTTACTTCCCTTTCCCCTTAACTATTGCTTTCCATGTTACCTTACTTCCCCCCCCCTCTTAACTATTGCTTTCCATGTTACCTTACTTCCCCCCCCCTTAACTATTGCTTTCCATGTTACCTTACTTCCCCCCCCTTAACTATTGCTTTCCATGTTACCTTACTTCCCCCCCCCCCCCTTAACTATTGCTTTCCATGTTACCTTACTTCCCCCCCTTAACTATTGCTTTCCATGTTACCTTACTTCCCCCCCCCCTTAACTATTGCTTTCCATGTTACCTTACTTCCCCCCCCCCTTAACTATTGCTTTCCATGTTACCTTACTTCCCCCCCCCTTAACTATTGCTTTCCATGTTACCTTACTTCCCCCCCCTTAACTATTGCTTTCCATATTACCTTACTTCCCCCCCCCTTAACTATTGCTTTCCATGTTACCTTACTTCCCCCCCTTAACTATTGCTTTCCATATTACCTTACTTCCCCCCCCTTAACTATTGCTTTCCATGTTACCTTACTTCCCCCCCCCCTAACTATTGCTTTCCATGTTACCTTACTTCCCCCCCTTAACTATTGCTTTCCATGTTACCTTACTTCCCCCCCTTAACTATTGCTTTCCATGTTACCTTACTTCCCCCCCTAACTATTGCTTTCCATGTTACCTTACTCCCCCCCCCCTTAACTATTGCTTTCCATGTTACCTTACTTCCCCCCCCCCTTAACTATTGCTTTCCTTGTTACCTTACTTTCCCCCCCCCCCTTAACTATTGCTTTCCATGTTCCCTTACTTCCCCCCCCCTTAACTATTGCTTTCCATGTTCCCTTACTTCCCCCCCCCTTAACTATTGCTTTCCATGTTACCTTACTTCCCCCCCCCCTTAACTATTGCTTTCCATGTTACCTTTCTTCCCCCCCCCCCCTTAACTATTGCTTTCCATGTTACCTTACTTCCCCTTCCCTCCTTAACTATTGCTTAACTATTGCTTTCCATGTTACCTTACTTCCCCCCCCCCTTAACTATTGCTTTCCATGTTACCTTACTTCCCCCCCCCTTAACTATTGCTTTCCATGTTACCTTACTCCCCCCCTTAACAAATGCTTTCCATGTTAGCTTACTTCCCCCCCCCTTAACTATTGCTTTATATGTTACCTTACTTCCCCCCCCCTAACTATTGCTTTTCTTGTTACCTTATTTCCCCCCCCTTAACTATTGCTTTCCATGTTACCTTACTTCCCCTTCCCCTTAACTATTGCTTTCCATGTTACCTTACCTCCCCCCCTTAATTATTGCTTTCCATGTTACCTTACTTCCCCCCCCTCTTAACTATTGCTTTCCATGTTACCTTACTTCCCCCCCCCCTTAACTATTGCTTTCCATGTTACCTTACTCCCCCCCCCTTAACTATTGCTTTCCATGTTACCTTACTCCCCCCCCTTAACTATTGCTTTCCATGTTACCTTATTTCCCCCCTTTTAACTATTGCTTTCCATGTTACCTTACTTCCCCCCCCCCTTAACTATTGCTTTCCACGTTACCTTACTTCCCCCCCCCTAACTTTTGCTTTCCTTGTTACCTTACTTCCCCTCCCCTTAACTATTGCTTTTCTTGTTACCTTACTTCCCCCCCCCCTTAACTATTGCTTTCCATGTTACCTTACTTCCCCCCCCCCCTTAACTATTGCTTTCCATGTTACCTTACTTCCCCCCCCCCCTTAACTATTGCTTACCCTGCTCCCCGTCTGGCCCTGCACGCATTGTCACAGAAATGTCCGATGCCTGGTTAGCGTTAAGCTCCATATTGACGGACAGGCAAGGGGGGACAACTGCGAAGTCTTTGATGTCGCAGTGGGCTGAAATTTTTCCGATGTTGCGCCCCCTTTGTGCGCGGGAAATTGGTTTGATTCTATTAAGTGTGGATTGGTCGCCCGTGTGCTGTTCGGTTGTCCCTCAATGCTTGCCACTTGTTTTCCGAAGAAAAGAACCAAAATAAAAAAAAAAAGTGTGGGGAACGGAATGACAATAAATTTGGTTTGGTTTAAAGAAACAATGTGGCCAATGTAACCGCAGCCAATTTCACAAGACCATTGAAAATTGTAATCATGTTTATTAATTGTAGTCTGCCTGGTTACTATTGTGGTAGAGATAGACCTATCCGGCCACATGGGAAAACTCAAAAGTATATTTTTGGTTGTGGCAATTAAAAACAAAACAGAAGCACAATGCTGTCGGATTGATTTCATCTTCTGCTTGCACTTACAGTAAAAAACATAATAGAATCAAGCACGATACATACTCTCTCCCTTGCTTTCCCTGCTCTTCAACAGCCAGCGATGTCTTACGATAGAAGCCCAGCTTCCATTCAATTCCTACGGCCCCCTCTCCCTCCTATCCCCCCCCTTTTTATTTCCCCGCTGGTTGGCGACAGCCCAAAAGTAATAAAAAAAAAATAAAGAAGTCGATAAAGACGGCATCCCAGTCCAGGTGCTAGACTAAATCATATCGATGTGAATATGTTAGGATGGACTTATTAGGGGGTTAGGTAGTCGCATAGTTCATGGGCTTAGTCAACGCTGATATAATTAGAAAACCATAAGCTTACTGGAATTATAGTGTTCATAATATATAATAATGTAACAATATTAGGGGCATGGTGGCCGAGTGGTAAAGCACTAAGCTTTAGAACAGAGTGGTTTGGAGTTCGAATCCGGTGAAGAATGTGATTTTGAGCTACGGGATTTGAGAGGGAAACTCTAATGGTTTTGACAGTTTTTTTTATATAGTAATTGATTTTTTAGGACCTAATTTTGTCTGCGTATCCAAATAAGGGTGAGATTTTCACAGGGTCTCTATGTGACGTAACACAAACCTCTTAATTTAATCTTTTGACTTACTGTACAACGGAAAAACATACAGTAAAGTTTACAGTCTCGTAAAAGTAATAGATCTAGATCTTTGCAGTTATATCTAGATCTTGTAAGCAAAGAAAAAAATGTATTAAGAGTAGATATGCATGCTTGACTAACCAGGGCAATGTACATTTTCTCGCCTGACCACTCAACACACATCAAACATTACTTATCGCTTGGTTGCCTTGTCATGACCGACTACACGTGGCCTAGACTAGCCATAAACTAACCAGTTTGTTTGAATCAGTCAGACATACGATCTATTTACTTTTTGGGACATGGAGGGGTGTACATGAAAATGTTACTTTTTTTGTGGAGTTGATTATCCTAATGATTATATATATATATATATATTTAGGGCTATGGACAAGGCCGTCACAAAGCCTAACAGCCACTGGATGAGTGAAGAGATACGATTGGTTAAGTCTAGATTCGCTTTCAGTATTGTCGAGGGGAGTGACACATGTTTAACCTAAAAACAAAATCTCAAAGAAACCCGTTTTTTTTTTTTTTTTTTTTTTTAGTAGATTTCAAGAATTTACTACTAAAATCTAAATGTCTCTCTCTCTCTCCCACTCTCTCTCTCCCACTCTCTCTCTCCCACTCTCTCTCTTTCCCACTCTCTCTCTCCCTATCTCCCTCTCCCTCCCTCTCTCCCTCTCTTCCTCTCTTCCTCTTTCCCTCTCTTCCTCTCTCTCACTCTCTCTCTCTTTCCCACTCTCTCTCTCCCTCTCTCCCTCTCCCTCCCTCTCTCTCTCTCTCCCTCTCTTCCTCTCTCCCTCTCTTCCTCTCTCTCCCTCCCTCTCTCCCTCTCTTCCTCTCTCTCTCTCTCTCTTCCTCTCTCCCTCTCTTCCTTTCTCTCTCTCTCTCTCTGTCTCTCTCTCTCTCTCTCTCTCTCTCTGTGTGTGTGTCTCTCACTCTGTCTCTTTTCCAAAAATCGGAAAAATCCTAATTCCAAATGTTTCCAAAGAATTTGAATCGACCTCGTTGTCTTTGAATGTTTCTCTTCGGCGAAAGGAAATACTTCTGAGGAGGATTTGTGTACTTTTTGTTAGTTAAACTTTGAAAATAAGCTCCTTCCTATTTTATTTTATTCTCTTCAGTTAGTCTTCTGAGATGATTATCTGCCAACAATGTTATTTCTGATGTAAACAAAATACTGGTTTTAAACATTGTTTGTTATAAAGGTGCATTTTTTTAAAAACATTCTGCGACTTGCAAAGTGCAGACCTTGTCAGGCAGACTAAAATCAACATGCGGTTTGATTTTTATGTTTAAATTAAATTTTGAATTTTTTTTTATACATCAGGATTCTCAATTTGTAGGTGGCGCCGTAGAAGAACAAATATAACATCTGTTGTATTTGTTATAGTATTAGAGTAGTGTTTTTTTTTTTTATTCAAGTATAATAGACAGTATTACTAATGGGAAATAACCAAGTGGTACAATTTTATTGACGTCGTTTCATGTCTCGGTTGTTCTTTCAGATTCTGAAGATAATTACATCTCCCGCAGGACCTAGTGGGGAAGGGGAGGGTGTTGACCACGAGCAGGGTTCGATCTCGAGACCCTTGAGACTTCTGAACGACGGTCTAGTGCGCATAGCAGACACGGCTCGACAGACGTCTTTAAATTAGAACTAAACTTTTATCGCTAGAGTATGGTGACAGATCGCCTCATTCTCTTGCCCTACCGACTTTAACTATTGGAGTAGACCGAGCGCCACGTCATACACCCTGTTAGAACTGGCCCTGGTTATTAAGATACTATAGAGGCGAAATTGGACCATATAACAAAGAGTTACCTCCTCTCGTTTTCCTTGTAAAATGTTTTTCATGTTTCGGATGTTCCTTCAGAGTTAAAGATAATTACTTACTTGTCCAAACCTCCCGCAGGACGACGGAGGATGGGAGCTGGCAGGGTTTGAACCCGGGACCATCGATAAAGCTGAACGACAGTCCAGCGCGCGAACCGCACGACCAGGCAGCCATCCTTGGCCAGTGTGGCTTTATTCTTCTCATGTCTCTATCTTGAGGGATATCGTCAACATCGTTTCCACACAATTTATGTTCCCTTGTGCAAACCAGAATCATACAGGTTATACATCGAACATTTCAAGGTCATATAGGGGTCACAAAAGACACATTTCAGAACAAGAAGAGTTTCTTTTTTTTTGTGTTGTTGTTTTTTTCCCCCTACTTTTTTTTTTTAAATTCAGGTCAGAGGTTAGGAAAATATCTTGTTCCAATCGCCACTATTTGTGCGTGGAATGGACGCTAACTGGGATATGAACGGCCATTTTTATTTGCCCAAGGGTCACTGCTGCGTGACCTGAGACGCTCAGAGATAGAGAGATGGAGGAAGAAATAGAGAGACTGGCGATGCAAAGAGTGAATGATGTATTGCTATTTCTGTGCAGCTCTATTTTATAAATTAACAAGCGCATTATACAAGATACACAATATACTTACATATAGGCAAGTGCCACCTTAAAAACAGAGAGAGCAACCACCAGAGGACTGATGTTAAAAATAGACGAATGCAGAGTCAATGCTATATGCGGTCTACACCTAATTATGGTTACAAGATTTCCGGCCGAATGAGTGTGAAAAAGTCGAATTCTCTATCTCACTGTTCTGGAATGTTCTCCATCAACCGAATTTTTTTCTTCGTATCTTCTGCAAATACAGAAAACTGTGTTTCTTTGAAGACATTCAGATTCCAAAGATCTGCATTGCATTCCCTGGCGTTATGCAAACATTAAAGAGATGTTTTTTTTTAAGGAGAAACTCACAGTGGACGAAAGAGAGATATTCCACTTTTTTTTTCTGCATTAATTATAGTGTAATTATCTTTTTTAAAAAAATTTGGTTGGAGTTCCATGTGAATGTTTGTATGAAAAATAAATACTAAAGAAGTCAAACTAATCGATAAGCTGATTCGTTTGAGAATAGAGAAACTTAAGTTGCGCAGCCTTGGTTTGAATAACTGATTGTCAACCGATACATCGTGAGCCAAGGCTTTGTTTCTTTTTGTTTTATCTTTCTAATGTTCTCATGTCCTCCTGTGTAAGGCTGTGTCGTCACCCTTATCTGTCCTCCTATGGGTGTGCGCTTGTTGATAACCCTAACACCTTTTTTTTAACTATAAAAACTATACTATTAAAATCATATTAATAAAGGAACAGTCTTTTTTTAAATATCTTCTGCGTTCCATTGTGTTTACGATTCTTAAACTAACTAATAATGCATGAAGTAAAATGTGTGAAATGTAGATCGCTGTTTTTAATCTGCTTTAAAGTTAATTTCAATTCTCCCAATAAGTTTATCTCAGTTTGATGGTTCATTTAGTTTTTCAGCTTTCGTCTATAATGGCTGTATATATATATATATATATTTAAATAAAAATGAAAAGCTTTTGGAAAGCTATCTTAAAATATTTCTTAAATAGCTACATTTTTTTTTAAAAATTACACATAGGAAAGGGGATGTTTGGTTTGACGCATGACCGCTTATCTGGCCAAAACGAGTGTTTAAATTTTAAATGTTCCCCTAGTTTTGCCGGCTTGTCGTTCACACTTTTAACGCGATTTTTATGCAACAACAAAATTAGCTATGGATTGTTTCCTCTTTTCTTTGCTAACACAATTGCTATTGAAATTGTAGCTTGTGAAATGGCCATTAGGGAACCAAGAACATTCTATCATGCCCTAAATGATGAGGGCGTTGTGCGCCCATTGACACCTGTCTCTGCTCCCAGACATGCTAGATGGAAACGAAAGGTTAATAGTATCAAGGACATACAATATAAATACGTTGGCTTAATATCTATTTGTTTTGCTAAATAGCGTCGCCATTTTTGTTCAAGATAAAAGCATCAATTTAAAAAAAACAAAAGCTTAATTTCTAGATCTAGTTTGAAACGCAGTTTCATAATGTGATTAATTCACAGGCCGAGAAAGGCTATTACGCCATGTGAGAATTAATGCAGTATGGGAATTAATGCAGTATGGGAATTAATGTCTGTGCTCTTGAACTTTTTTTTTAATTATTTATTTTTAGAAACACCGTTTGGGGGTGGATGGGGGTGCTGCAATTTTTTGGTGTTCTTATCACTTGGGAGGGAAATGTGTGTTATGTATTCACATATTTGTATGTTGAAATTTGCCTCGCAGTGGTCTGACTATCTCATTGTAAGTGTTAGGTATTCTGACCAGTAATGCAATAAAGAGTATTTTTATAATTCGTTATAACTGAACGTCCTAAACCGTCTCTATATCTGTAGCTTTGGGGTGACTCTACAGGCGCGTCTTGTTCTGATTGCTGGCGAGTAGATTACAAACCCCAGTCCAGTATTTTGCCGATGGAATGTGTTATAATTGTTTAAACTTGTATATGCTAATTATATTGACTACATAAACTAGTTCTGCTTATCATTCTACTGATACTAGACTTTAGGGTTACTTGGGGACGCTATTTGCTATTTACAATGGAAACTAGTATTTGTTGATCAATCATACTTCTGATACTGGTATTAAAGATCATTTGTATCACTATTTGCTATTGTTTATAACAGAAACTAGTTTTTGTTGAAACTATTTGTTGATCTATTTTATTACAGATACTAAAATCTTTTTTGTTTTACACTACTGCTTAATATATTGAACATCAGCATACATATATCCCCCCCTAGCTACTATCCTCGAGAAACCCTTGGCTTTGATATCACAGCCCCGTGTGCTATTCATGATCAGTTTCTCAATACCAGAAGTTCGATAAGACTGCAAAGTAATGGGGAACGAACAATGAAGCCCTAACTCACACATATGATTTGTTGAAGTTTAAACACAATTTGTAAAAGGAACAAGCGCTATAGTCTTTCTGTATATGGTGTCATTGTAAAAGTACTTTATGTTCCTTTAAAGTTGAAATTTTTTTTTCAGCATAGTCCAGACCTCCCGTAGGAAGCGGGCGATGGTGGCTTGCAGGATTCGAACTAAGGCCATATAGACTCTAGTACTCTAAGCCTTCAAACGGCAGTCCAGATCGCATATCATACCACCAGGCAGCCATTTTATAGTATAAAATTACAGAAAATTTTGATATTTGATGCAAACTCATTTCTCTATGTATTCCTCATTTCTATGAATATAAATAATAAAAAAGTAAAAAAAAAAAAAATAACTCTTTCCGACTTTAAAAAACATCGGCTCGTCAAATGTCATTCTCGCTTTTTTTTTATGGCCGAAGAATAACGAGGGCGTCATGTGGCCAGCACAACCACCGTACTTACTTGCCAACGTATGCCACGTCGCCTTGAGAGATAGAGAGAGAGAGAGAGAGAGAGAGAGAGAGACAGAGTGAGACAGAGAGAGACAGAGAAAGGAAAAGAGAGAGTGAAAGAGAGAGTGAGAGAGAGAGAGTGAGAGATGGCGAGAGATCTTTGCTTCTTTTTTTTTTTAATCCAACAATTTTATTAGTTCTAATTTTTTTATTATTTTGAAATAAAACACAGGAATATTTGTTTGACTGGTGAAGCTCGTAACCTATCCCGCCTTGTTCACAAGGCTTCTATCAAGTCACTCCGTCCATCTGTCTGTCTGGTACAAATTTTGAACACGTGATTTCTCCCACTTCCCATTCCCCAATCAAGTTGAAACTTTACGAAATTATTCACACTGTTCCTAACAAAATATAAATCAATAAAAAAAAATTAAACCAATTAGATACTTAAATGGTTTTATTGTCTGTAAGACGGGGGATATCAAGAAAATAAAATAAAACTTGCAATATTGATGGTTATGGTTGTATGTGTGATGTTCTTCCCCCTGAGATAAGCGTTTCTTGTTTTAAAAGCACAAACACATTCTCACTCTTTCTACCGCTCTATCCTCTGCAAACTTATCCTCTCCTTTATCTACTATCCTGTCATAAGCTTATATCAACTTTGTCTGTCTGTCTGGGTAAACATAATTTGTACATTAAATAGTTTGCTCACATGTTTCATGATTTATTGAATTTCAAACAAGTATTTACAGTGCTCTTATTATCGCATATGGAGGAGAGGTGGCCGAACTGGGGGTACAGGGTTCGAATCCTGGTGAAGACTGGGATTTTTTACTTTCGGGATCTTTGGTCGCCTCTGAGCCCACCTAATTCCATCTCTAATGGGTACCTGACATTAGTTGGGGAAAAGTGGCCACATGACACCCTCTTAACCGAAGGCTACAGAAACAGATGACCTTGACATCATCTGCCCTATAGACCACAAGGTCTAAAAGGGGAACATTACTACATTTAATATCGCATATGGATGGTGAGCGGGCGGGGCATCAGCTCTTTTCTTCAATATTCTCCGTTACTTTAAGCCATAGATGGCAACTTGCAACCCCCTCCCCCTTTTTTTTTGTGCAAAAAATCCGACGGACGCCCATGGAGTGATCCAAACTAATTAATAAAGTTAGAATTCATGGAAATCTTTTTTTTTTATATTTTATTATTTGTGTGTGTGTGTGTTCATCTTTCTGTTCATCCCCGTCTCACTAATTGTCTCACTAATGTGTGCGCGTCTCACTGATGTGTGTGCGTCTCACTAATGTGTGTGCGTCTCACTAATGTGTGTGCGTCTCACTAATGTGTGTGTGTCTCACTAATTGTGTCACTAATGTGTACGTCTCTCGTGCTCTCGTCCACTCCACGACTGGTAAAACTCAGCTGGCCGCAAACGCTGATAAAGCTCAGGTCAATTTAGTGGGCGTTGGTTAAGCCAGTGACACCCGTGCTGATTTGGTCACTCCTCAGCTACCCCAAGGGGAGTTAACACAAACTTCTGCTTCATGTCCAGGTCAGGGGACACAACTGAAGTGGTTAGTAAGTGACGCTTCAAAAGGACCACTATTGACCAGAAAAGTAGCCGTTACTTGGGAAGGAGGGATGCAGAAACAGAGGCGTAGCTCTTGTTGGAGTTTAAGAAGGTCGTGAGGGTTTCTTATATCTAAAAAGAAAAGATAAACTTTTTTTTTCTAAGAGACTTATGTATTACAGAGGTTACTTACAAAACAAGAAGATTGCTTGATTGAAGGGAATGGAACTGGTTGACAAATGTTCACCCCCATCATAGGCGGATTTATGGGAGTCGAGTGAGGTTCTTAGCGAAAGGGAAATTTAATTAAGATAACATAATTTTTATTGATCCAATCAAATGGAACTTCAGTTTGACAACAATTGACAACCTCAGCGTAACTAGTACTCTAGCAACTATTAGCTCATTATGCAAATATGTCTGGCATCTTCCGCATTTGCTAATGTGACAAAACGATCGGTTCTAGACTAAAACTAAACTGTCGTGGATTACTTAAAAAAATAGCCCTGTTAAGCCTAGGTTTGGGGTTTGGTTGACTTTTTTTAACCTAGTCTCGTTTTCCCTGGCACCTGCTATTCGAATAAAGTAACAGGTGGCAAGTGAGTATGAAATCTCATATTCCTATCTTATCTTATAGATTACAGACGTTACTTCAAAAAAGAAGATAATTAAGTCCTACAGATTTCATTCTTCTATCTAGTCATGCATGTTAATCAATGACTTAAAACTCAGCCAAGTCGTTTTTTTTCCTGGCTGATTCAGGCAACCCATTCCACTCTCTAATGGCACTAGGGAAGAAGGAGAACTTGTACGAATTGGTCCCAGCGCGCGGAATAAGAAATGCAATTTTATCTATGTGTCTTTGATTATTTTATTAACCATCGCAAACCTACATCAGATATAACAAGACCTGGAACACCAAAGGAAAGAGGCAGGTGGGCAGCCCGGAAATACATGGTGCCTAAATTTGGAAGCAGACGTCAAGCAGATGGGCGAGAGTTGGGGACAACTGGTGAGACTCACCGGAACCGACATGCCTGGAGATGGTTGGTTGGAAGCCCCACACGAGACCAGATGTTATGAGCGGTTAAATAAAGAATATTGGTAGTCAAAGAGCGCTGAAGTTGAAAATGGCATGGACTCTCGAGAACGGCGCATACATATACATTTTTAAATATGTATTGTTTTTAAACTCGTGGATTTTTAGATTTAAAAAAAA
Source organism: Biomphalaria sudanica (assembly GCA_036873155.1). Classification (NCBI taxonomy): domain Eukaryota; kingdom Metazoa; phylum Mollusca; class Gastropoda; family Planorbidae; genus Biomphalaria; species Biomphalaria sudanica. The sequence goes on along the minus strand of JAZGLO010000790.1, from coordinate 168,414 downwards.
ATGATTTAAATTTTTAAATTCAATAATAGAAGTGTTCATTTTTAGAAGACAAAATTAGCCGCTGGATTTCTTTTTCTTATCATTTTATTTTTTATTTTTTAAGGATAAAACCAGATTTTCTATTGTGCTTTTATTTTTTGTTTTTGAGACCTAAACGAGATATACACGACGACGAACAGACAACATAAAGTAGCAGTTTTCATGTTTATGCCTAGCTGCAAATAAATGGAGTCACATATTTAAAAATTTTATGTTTTTACAATATAAATCATTTTCTATTAGCTTAAATGCTTTAAATTTTCTCTCTTATAATTCCTGATAAGAGAGGAAAGTTATAATAAATAGATTTATAACACGAATACTCATGCCACAAGTGGGATTTCTTATAAACCAAATTTCGATGAAATATGCAAACACTTGTTGACTTGTTACAGAAACATTTAGTGTATAGCTTCCTCCTCCTTTTCGACGTGTATATAACTATATGAGCACGTATATATATATATGTATATATATTAATAAATAAAATAAAAAGTAGATAAGAATCCAAATGATTTTCCCTCTACAATATATTATTATGGTTTGAGATAAAGCAATTTAATTCCAATACAAAACAACATCCCACACTATTTTGGTACAAACTTATATCCTTTTTATAGATCCATTCAAGAACTCTTCCTTGCAATAAACCCTTAATACACAAGAAATATAAAGAAATAAACACAACATTAAAAAACAGTTACAAGAAAATTTAGCCATGAGGATTACATGGGGAAAAGATTTAAATATAACAGATTTTAAAGACACTTTTACTAATCTTCATAACAAACACATTGCAACAAAGGCTAAAGAAATATCTTACAGACTCATCTTTGGGATGACTCCATTTTCAAAAAAAAAAAAAAAAAACCTGGTGTAAAATTTTGTAAAATTTGCCAATCTGTTAATGGTGATAATAAAAAGCATTTATATTTAGAATGTTCTTTTTTTAGTAATGTCAGAAATACTGTAAGAGAGTTATTGGAAGAAAATTGTGAAACCTATGTGAACATTAATTTATCTATTCTCTTAAATAAGATGCCTAAAGCTAAACACAAAATGATACAAAATATCAATTTAATAATTATATCTGAATACAGAAACTTAGTATGGAACAGTAGACTTAAAGCTATGTATCAAAATGTCAATTTTAACCCTAATAAGTTGGATACAATATATAGAAATATAGTTGATTTTAAAATTGAACACTATAAAGGCTAATCCCAAATGTAATTTACTTTGATCCATTGTATGTACATATGTTATATATATATATATATATATATATATATATATATATATATATATATATATATATATATATATATATATATATAATTTTTTTTTTCTTTTATTTTCTTTCTATGAACTGGAAGGTTACATTTGTATCACAAATTATCAATTTACAAAGTCTGTTTAGACAATGAAGAAAACAAGTTTGAATGTATGGGTGTGTGTGTTTTGTATTTAAAATTTGCATGTGTATGTATCTAATACATCATTTATTCGCTTTAAAAATTATAACCTCTAAAAATTACCTGTAAACTATTTATTTATTTTCTTTCAACAAGAGAGACAATTAGGACTGGAAGATGCAAGGTGAAACTTCTTTTGATTACATCCCTTTGACCAGATCAACAAAATTTCAAGACAACCCAAACAGGACCGGATTTCATGAAAATGAACCAAATGGACTACTAAATTGTCTAAAAAACATAGCAGAAACGGAAAAAGAGGGGGAAAAAAAAGAACACTATTACAATTAACAATAATAAAAAAAAATAGAGATAACCTAAAAATGAGTTATATTCCAAAATGAAATAACTTTTAAGTTCTTCATGCACATACTTACTTTGAGCTCTGTACTTTTATAGAAACCAAATTACTTCATTATATGTACATTTTTGTAACTCTAGCAGACCCCAAAGAATCCTAGGGATATAGGATGAAGGTCCTTTGTCTTAGGTTCTTAAGGGAAAAATTGTTGCTAAAATAATATAAACAAAAATGAATTTTAATAACTCATAAGTCTTTAAAAAAAAAAAAAAAAAAAAAAAATATTTTTGGCAATACTCATTTTAAGGAACACTTTCAAAATTTTTTGTTAATGTCTTTTAGACCCTTGGTGTCATCAATTTCTGGACATTTACTGCCACCATTTTATGGACCTTTGCTGTCACCTTTTTCTGGACCATTGCTGTATCATTCTATTGGACTTCTGCTGTCATCATTTTCTGGACCCCTTGCTGTCACCATTTTACGGATCTTCGCTGCAGACTACTCCGCGATCGTACTGAAAATCCTGGAATATGACTTCGATAAGATGTTTTCAATGAAATTTTCCATGTATTATTATTATTATTTTTTAAATTTAGAACAATGTTTTGTGTGTCTTCTCAAAAGGTTTAGATAATAGTGAACAAATAGATGCTATCTTACTAGATTTTTCCAAGGCTTTTGACAAAGTTCACCACCATAGTTTGCTTAAAAAATTAAAATATTTCGGCATTAACGGTCCACTGCATCAGTGGATTAAAGATTTTCTGATAGGGAGAGAACAAACTGTAATAATAAATGGCTCTAAATCAACACCAATAACAGTAAACTCAGGTGGTACCTCAAGGAACAGTCTTGGGTCCACTACTATTTTTAATTTACATAAATGATTTACCAAATTGCATTAGTTCAGGAACAAAAGTCAGATTATTTGCAGATTATTTGCAGACGATTGCATAATATATAGAACAATAAAAACAAAACAAGACACAGATATTTTACAAAGAGAATTAGATGAATTAGAGAAATGGGAATCAAATTGGAGCATGTCTTTCCACCCAGAAAAATGTCAGTTGTTAAGAGTAACAAAAAAAATTAAACAAATTAATTCCACTTATCTTATTCATGGCAAACCAGTAACACAGACTAAAAACTCAAAATACCTAGGTGTTATAATAAATGAAAAACTGTCATGGAATCCACATATTGATGAAACTATAAAAAAATCCAACAAAGCATTAGGGTTTATTAAAAGAAATTTCTATAAATCAAATAAGAACATAAAACTAAAATGTTATTTAACCTTGGTTAGGCCAATAATAGAATATGCATCCACCGTGTGGGACCCCTCAACTCAAGAAAACATTAAGAAACTGGAACAAACACAAAATAACATAACAAACGAATATTCACATTTGACTAGGGTAACACCATTACTAAAATCACTAAATTTAGAAAGCCTTCAGGACAGAAGACTCAAAAGTAAAGTAGCAATTATACATAAAACACTGAACCATAATCTTCAAATACAAAAACAAAATTTAATAAAATACTCTGAAAGACACAAAAATAAAGGCACATTCCTCGTCCCATATGCTAGGACAAATTTGTACAAATACTCCTTCTTCCCTAGTGCTATTAGAGCATGGAATGGGTTGCCTGAGCTAGCCAGAAAAACCAGTGACTTGGCAGAATTTAAGTCATTGGTTAATATGCATGACTAAATGCATGACGCGTAGGACGTAATCATCTTCTTTTTTGAAGTAACGTCTGTATTATATAAGATAAGATAAGATAAGAATTAAAAAAAAAAAAAAAAAAAAGCCCAATAAAGAGGCCAAGAGCCCAAAATAAGAGGCAATACCCAAAAAAGAGGCAAAGAAAAGAGGCAAAGCCCAAGGATTCCTAGGATGTACTAAGCTCGACACCTGTAGTCAAAAGCTAAAAAGCTGAGGTATCCTAAAAAAAAAAAAAATATAGTCCCCGTCTCGACAGGTCTGGGAAAACACAAAATGTCTCGACCTCTATGATGACATGTATGCACTACGCAAAGCAGCAGGGTTTCTGTCCAGGGCTTTTGCAAGAGAGGATTTAAGCCCCTCAAGTCCTGACTCATATGGAGTTTGATGATGAGGATGATGATAAATATAATAAATTGATTATTTTATGTCACCCTTATTCCTCCCCTAATAATGTTCCCCTCTATTATTCCATACAGGATCTGCCCAGCATAACAGAGCTCAATTATTATAGATCTTAGCAGCAATAAAGAATAAGGCTGTGATTAAGGCTAATAGTAAGATTAAATCTTATGATTAAAACTTTGATATGTATAATGATTAAAACTAAGACTACGTCTAGTGATACAACTATAGCTGCCATGTGATGCACTCCCGACTGTCACCTCGATAGTTCGTGTTCGAATTCTTTAAAAATATGATTATGTCTAAGATTTAATCTACGATTCATCATTTTCAAATGAGGTCTAAGATAAACGTTGAGACTAGGATTGATTCTGTTTTGTAATGTGCAATGGTTATACAAGAACACTGCATACAAAGAACATATAGGAGCACCGCGTACAAAGGAGATAGAAAAAACACACCAATAAACATACCACACAATCAAAGGTTTCAGAAACTTTGTCTTACAACAATTAAGAAGTCTGTGCGTTGAAATAAAAATTATGCATAGTGACATAAACCGTGTTAAAGATCTATGATATGGTAGGGTAATTCACTATTTTGTTATTCGCTTATTACCATAGAAAGTGAAAGATTGTGTAGGCAAAATTCTTGGTCTACATTCCATGTGATGAATTTAAAAAAAAAAGAAGAAATACCCAGAAAGACACAAAGATAGAGGCTATTTCTTACAAGTGCTCCTTCCTCCCTTGTGCCATTAGATAATGGAATGGGTTGCCTGAATCAGCCAAGAAAACCAACAACTTAGTGCTTTAAATTTTTACGATTTTTAACAGGACTAGATTGACTAATAAAACGCGTAGAACGTTATTATCTTATTTTTTGAAGTTACGTCTGTAAAAATAATAATAATTTTAGCTTTTATATAGCGCTACCTTCATGCTTATAGCATGCTCAGACCAGTTGGAGGGGGGTATCTGGGAGAATCTTTTACCGTGCTGCCTGTCGGCGCTCAGTAAAAAAAACTCTGTTTGAATTTGTTGTTGAACCTCGAGCCCCTTTCATTGGTAGTCAAAATCCTATCGGGCCCCACCACATGAGGTGGCCCCCAAATGATTTTTTTTATTAGATATTGAATATTGCGCAAAATGCAGGGGGCCCCAAAGAGGTCATGCTCCCCCCCCCCCCCAAACGATGGAAAAATCCTAGCTACGCCCCTGTGTGCTTGTGTGTGTGTGTGTGTGTGAGAGAGAGATAATTCTTTAAAGCTTTAGGTCACTATCATGATCGAAAGTTATACACGGACGTAAGCCTCTTAAACTCAAGCATTTTCAATAATGAAGTGGATGATAAAATCTTTGTCATGATAATATAAATCAAGGATGCCCAAAATAAGACCAGCGGGCTAGATGCGGCCCTCGATGTGTTTCCATCCGGCCCGCCAAAACGTCAGCACAAAGTGGAGAAAATCATCCCTTCCGAAAAAAAAAAGGGTTTAAAAATGTATCATTACCACACTTCCCACAATGCTTATATTGAATGAAACAGCATTCATTATTCTCATTCAATCATGACTGTACACAATGGCCTAAGTTTCCTCAGTTGCTCCTATGGTCTTGCGTATTGCCCAAAAAGACACATTCGCGCTTCAGAAAAGGAAATGGGGGTGGGGTAGGGGGGGCCAGGAGCGTTCAATGACTACCACACCTCTCCTTATTGCAAGGTTAATCTCCCTTTAGTATAACACATTATCGATATCAAACAAAATGAATCGATTGCGTCTAATTTATTGATTTATTATATTCATTATTGGATTGTTTCATGCATTGTCATGGAAATGGAATAATTGTGCGAAGTTTGAACCTGATCCAAGACTGGGAGCTGGGAGAAATAGCGTATCCAATGTTTTGACCAGATAGACAGAGACGTAATGAGTTGAAAAAGGCTGGAGGATTATTCACTTTTATATTTAACCATACTTATCCATTAGTCTGCTGGGCCGTAGGGGCACCACATAAGATTTGCCAACATAGTTGAGTAGACATAACTATAGGATATATGCAGAGAAGATGGAAACCTGGCATGTGCCTTGCATTGCTTACCATTTCTGAATTAGAGGCTCCTGGGGGTTAAAACAAACTCTTTTTATTGTCTTGTTTTTCCCGGCACATTTTCAAAAAGTCACGAATTCTCCAACACTAAAAACATTTCATCAATGGAATTAAGATGCATTAGAAGGATACTAGGTATCACATACACAACCGCATTGCAAATGAGAAAATTCGAAACAGTATCTCAATGGCAATAACAGTGGCGTAGTTAGAAATTTGCAATCATTTGGAGGACCAGGGTTGGGGCGCTTGACCTCTTTGGGGTTACCTGCATTTTCGTAATATTTAATGTTAAATGTAAAAAAAACACTCAATTTGGGTGCCTCCCTCAAGTTGGGGCCTGGGGGGATTTTTTTAGTTCTCCGTAGCTACGCTTCTTGGCAATAAGACCCCAGAATGACTTGGTGATCTGATATTAAAAAAACTGCTAAAAGTGGGGGGGGGGGTGAGTAACAAAGTAATGTTCCCCTTTCAGACCTAGCGATCTATAGGGCAGAGGATGCAAAGTTCATCTGTTTCTGTGGCCCAAGGTTAACGAGGGTGTCATGTAGACAGCACAACGACCAACCACCTTTACTTTTATACGACTATTGTCAGGTACCGAATATAGCTGGGTAGTCTCAGAGTCGGCCAACGATCCTAAAATTTAAAATCTCAGTCTTCACTAGGATTCGAACATTGGACCTCCAGTTCAGAAGCCAAGCGGTTGAAAATTAGATAAGATTTAAATTTATTTTTATAGGCATATTTTTAAAAGCGAATTAATACAAATCTATTCAAGTGTGATGTCATTTTTAAAGCGAGAATTTAGCACATGTATAAGACATGCAAATACTCTAAATTATTACCATATGATTATTATAATTAACGAGTATGATTCTGGTCACGAGTAGCACTAATTAATACCGATTCGCTATAATCAGTAATTATGAATTCAGGTTTTGTGCAAGGGGTCAACAAAAAAAATACTGTCATTAGTTTTAAACGTTCATGATAAAGCATAGATCAGTGATCCCTAACCCAATCGGGGAGCCATTTTTATTTTTGACATTCATTTCGCGGGCCATATCAACGGAAATATACTTAAAGTAAGTGTACTTCTGAGCAACATTGTAGCTGCTTTTCCACCGACTCATGTTCTTGATGTCTCATACATCCTCCAATCTCTAGGTGTAGTTAAACATATTTTTTTATTTGCGGTTTAAACCTAGAATACCGTCTTATTAGTTTCATGATGCCGTTTATATGTTGTTTTATTAAGCAGCCAAAATTTCTTTATAAAACAAACATATTGGCTTTTTATCATGATCCACAAAAAACTTAAAGATCCACTTTTCCTGGTAGATTCGACATTTAGAGCTCGCACAAATGTTAAAGGTCATGGTACCAATCCATCAGAGACGAAGTGTGGGCCCTAACGTAGGTAAAAAAACATTTTTTACTTCTTTTTGTAACAGGGGAGTTTTTCTACACTTTGCCGACGTTTCGGCGGGCCTGATGAAAACACGCCGCGGGCCGGATCTGACTCGCTGGCCGTATTTTGGGCGTGATGGCTTAGGTAGTTAATTATTATGTACAATTATTGAACGAATATTTAGAGTACAGAATTCAAAGGTACATGATATCGTGTATGGTGAAAAGTTATAACGAAAAAATGCCATGACAACTTTGTGTCACTAGGTTTATTTCCTCGCTTCATCACATACAAAAAAAGAAAAGAGGCAAAAGTCTTATGATTCCTGGGCTGTAAATAGCTCGACAACTCATGTTTAAAACTAGATTAGATAATATAAAATGAAAAAAAAAACTATACAACTAAAATTATCCCAAAGAATATACACAAGGGCAGACAATTGAAAGTCAAAAAGTTGTACGGATTTAAAAACAAATAAAATGTATCAAAATCGTGTGAGTGGAATATAAGGCGAAAGGTCCCCCCAGGAGTCCGCCTATAATTCAGAAATGGTAAGTAAAGCAGGACACATGGTAGACTTCCAAATTCTCAGCCTATATCCTATAGTTTTATAATTATCTTGTGTGATGCGCCAACGGTCCAACAGACTAAGGAATAGGTGAATAGGTTTTGTAATACATAAAAGTAATCAATCTTGGAAATAACTGCCCAGGAGCTATAAGCTTTTGAGAAGGAGGGACGTTCTACCTACTTAGCAGAAGGAAAACTGAATTTAAACCTCTGCTGCCCAAGAGCTATAACCTAATTAAAACTATAATAGAGCGCAAGTGAAAATAAAACGTCAAGGCTAACATGCTATAGAATGTTACGTTGCAAGCCTCTAATAAAGCACGCATGGTCTCACATGAACTAGACTATTCTAGTTTATTA